>NW_017547181.1:3278469-3355322 GCF_001854935.1 Bemisia tabaci
GGGGGGGGGGGGGGGGGGGGGGGGGGGGGGGGGGGGGGGGGGGGGGGGGGGGGGGGGGGGGGGGGGGGGGGGGGGGGGGGGGGGGGGGGGGGGGGGGGGGCGAGGCGAGATAACGATAAAAATTTAAAGACGGCGACGGGATATTAAGACACCGATAAAACGGAAGCGAAAATTCGCGTTATAAATGCCGGGCGACAATGACCGGCATCGAGCGCGACTTAACAACGCCGGCCGTAAACTTGCGACTCGCCGGGTTACGGCCCCTCGTTACGGCGCGCGATTGGCCGCCGCAGCCGCACAGTGGATCCAGTCGACGGGACAGGTCAGACAAAATTTGGAAACTTTAGAAGCTTATACCTCCGTTCATACAAAACTTTGAGATCTTAAAAGTGGTTCCAATGGTTTCCTCGTAAAATTTACTTTCACAATGGGAAAAAAAAATCACATTGGATCCAGAGTCCGGACTCTTAAAAACATCGACAAGAAAAAATACTCTTGGTTCAATCGGATTTTTGCTTAAATCAAGAACCAAGCCTCTTAATTTGAGCGGATTTCCTTTTGATTCAAGCAAAAATCTGATTGAATCAAGAGTATTTTTTCTTGTCAATGTTTTCAAGAGTCTGTACTCTAGATCCAATGTGTTCTTTTTTCCAGTGCAGATACAGCCCTTAAAATTTTAAATGTGACGAAATAAACGTCAACATTTGCATCTTTAGTCAAAAGTTTCATGTCCGACCTCTCTGATCGACTCGATTCACTGTGCGCCGCCGCCGTCAACGAGAGATCGCGGCCGTCGAGGCCAGGCGTCGCGACGCCAGATTTCCCGCCAAATCTTCGTCCTCGTTATCTCCGGGCTTGGAAACTTATTGCTACCACCACGAGCCAAAAACCGAGGGGAAGGAGGAGGAGAAAGGGTTTTGAAAGGCTATACTGCCGTGCTGTGGAAAAACGCCTTATGAACATTCGAGAGTTGCCGAATTTCCTCAAATAAAATGTTTATTTTGACGAGAGTTGTGAATATTTGCTCTCGAGATTTTCAGATAATTTAAATCTGGCTGCTAACGAAATTTTCTGACAAATTGGAGGAAAAATCTTCAAAAATTTCCCTATAAATTCGTATTTTATCCATGGAAATTTGGCAACGCCTGAAGGCTCTTACGGCGTTCTTCCTTAGCACGGCGGTATGGAAATGATAGACCTGAAAATGTATTGACAAGGATTTGGACTACATTTTACAATTCGGAACTACAATGGACCACTAAAGACAAGGTAAGAATTTAAGCATTCTGATACATGTTTCTTAATCAGAATTTAATGTAGAACACGATACTTGTATTGAAAATTACTGAAACGAACTCTTAACTAAGATATTAACGTTTTTATTTTACATAGGTTACGGGAACTTTGAAGTGCCAGATCGCGAGAAACGAAATACCCTACGCGAGTCAGATCGCGCCTTACAACTGTTTTGGCAGGCATCTCCCTTCCTTGTGTTGTTCAAAGTGTTAACAGTGTATAATAGCTGAGTCGAAGCACCGAAAATAAGGTTGTCATTTGTCTATACCGCAGAGACTACTACGGTGAAGTTTAGTGCGAGATTTGACTCACGTGGACCATTGAGTTTTCACGAGCGGGAGGTTTGAATTCACGCTTAAAGAAACATTAAATAACTTGGTTAGGAGTGAAGTTCAATAATTTTCGTTGCGCGAACCGTGTTATACATGAAATTCTGGTTGAGAAACATGTATCAGAATGCTTAACTTCGTGCCCTGTCTAGTGGTCCATTTCTGGCACATCTGTGGACACACTCATGTGCATAGGGAACCTGATGGTACATGCGCTGTTCCTGAATAGAGCCAGAAATTGTACTTTCAAATCTCAAAACGCAGTTAAGTTGTGAAAATTTATATTGAAAACTATCATACTGGACGTCGTCTACAAGATGGTTGCTAAAAATGCAAGTGAGTCTCGTATTATTTCAACGCAAATTTTGCTGCTCAGATCCGGCAGTAAGATCAAAGGTCGCGCAGCATTAGTTCAATTAAGAAATTTTGAGCTTAAGTTTAAGCTGAGAGTATTTCCAGTTCAATTTTAAAGATGATTGGATATGTTCTATTTCAATTTCTCAAGAAAATTTGTAGGGATTCTTACTTTCTGGATGACCCTCGTATACACTGAGAAAAAAAAAGATTAGTAGAATTTACCATTCCTTCACGCTGTATTTCACACAGCGTCAATTCAGAGTCAATTCTGCCAGAAAAAAGGTAAATGTTAGTATATACTGGTACAGGTAACCATTCCTCCGGCAGGATCGACTTTGAATTCAGGCTGTGTAAAATACAGCGTGAAGGAATGGTAAATTCTACCAATCTATTTTTTCAGTGTAATTATTTTTCCTGGTCACATTGGTGTATTCGTGGATGAACCAGGAACCAGGAACCTGATTTTTAATTTGCAAAATTCGGTCCGATTATTCCTTGATAAATTATTTTTCACCCGAATTCCGAATTTTATACGCGCTCCCGGACTCAAAAATTGACCTAATTTTCGCGCAGTCCCGTCATGTCAGCGCAATGAATGGAGCACCTCACAGCAGGAATCTGAATCACGGCTACGAAATGTTCCGAATTCCGGCTCTAATTGAATTCGACGCCATCACGTCGACAAGTCGTCCTTCTGTTTATACAACCACGTAACCGCACATCAAGATGAGCCCTATCGCCCGAATAATTCAATGCTTTCGGTGGCCCAAATGATAACGGAATTAGGTCCTTGTGTCGAGGAGAGATCGGAAGGAACAGGACCAGGCCCCATAAGATGGAAACGAAGGGAAAGTGAGTCCTCCTCAACACGTCACTTTCTGACAAAAGAACGTATCTTGATTTCCAGGTTTTTCTTACGACTTTATGCTTTCAGGGGCTCATTTGGGAATAGAGATACGTCGTTACATCAAGGAGCGAAGAACAGTCGGAATAGTTCCATTCTGGTAATTTTTTAAGCCTGGAATATTTAGAATAATTTACTCGGCGAGTTCAAACTTGTTCAAGTAATTACAAGTTTCCCGGCTCCTTTCAGCGCGACGTCTATCTTCGGGCCCCGGCGAGGACTCATTTCCTTAAAGTTTTAAAGCTTAATGAAGTCCTTTTACTGTTCTTTCAAAGCAAACCTTTTCCCTGTCTTATTTATGCAACGTTTTATTGACTTACCTAGAGGGATGGAAGCGGAGCGTGGGGGTGGGCGGGGGAGGGGGAGGAGCACGGTCGAAAACATAATGAAGTGTCACAACTATTTTTCCGACATCGGCGTAATCAGTCGTGATCGAAATTTTACGATTAGAGAAGTTTTCAAAGCAGGTCCTTTGATGAGGTAAAAAGAAAATTCTTCAAGCCGTTAAGCTCGGACAAATAAACTAAAATAACGAAACAAAAGAAAATCTCCTGTAATTCTTAAAGGGTCGATTATAGTATCTGATGATCTACAGGAGGTTGAAAGGATATGCCGCAGGAGGCCAAGAAACGCCTGGAAATAGTGATTCTAGATTTTGACATTTTTTACCAAAAACCTAAAATATTCACGCGTTCCAACTTTTTTTCATTTCTGGTTTAGAGATTTGGGGCAAAACTCCTCTCTAAACTGCTGTGGTTTAGAAAAACGGCGTATAAGACTTTAGACGTTGCTAAGTTTCCTCTGTTATAAGACGCATTTTCAGAGAAATCTGTAAATAATTATCCTCCAATTTTCCAGAGATTTTAAATCACAATGCGATCCAAATTTGCAGAAAATTTCAAAATAAAAGGATCATAACTCTCCTTAAAAATAAACATTTTATCGAAGGATATTTGGCGACTCTCAAATTTTCATACGGCGTTCTTCTCTGGCACGGGAATAATCTCTCCTTTGCACCCCGTTTCGGGTATTCGTGTCTGATAATTCCGGAAAAAATTAATCAATTTCAAATTTTGTGAACTATATTCGAGCCTTTTGAAATTTCACTTTCCACCTCTGCCGTGAACCGTGATGAAAACGACTTAGATTGCGGATGCTTGTTCCTGTGGTAGCGGTGGGCCGCAGGTGAATAAATATCAGTAGCGAGGCGTTAATGATCGATTTATCGATATGTCCCCATTTGAAGCTAAGGTAAAGAATCGATTATTAAGGTGTTGGTTGCGAACACTCTGTTTATCGATCCTCTTCCATAGGTTCAAATGGCAGATCAATCGATATATCGCGAAGCACGCCACGCCACTGGTAAATATCGGGATCGGGCGGTGGGATGGCATGTCGGGCATGTCGAGAGGCGTGAGGCGCCCACCGCCCTTGCCTCAGCGGCTCAGCGGGCGCAACAAAGGCCCATCGAAGGCGCGAGCTCGCGGAAACGAAGATTGATTGACTCCCGAACCATCGAGCAGCATCATTATCAAACTCCCACCGACAATCCTAATGTTTACTCCCTCAAATATACCCGACCGCAAACAGCCCCACTACACATTAACATCTAGAATCAAAAGGCCTCCTGATTTCATTTACCTCCGCACCCGAGTTTCCGACCGCCACCAGAAATTTACGATGCCTATACCGCCGTGCTAAGGAAGAACGTCGTATGAGCCTTCAGGCGTTGCCATATTTCCTTCGAAAAAAACCGAATTTGCTGAGAAAATTGTGAATATTTTCCCTCAATATTTTAAATCAATTTTTCCACGATTTGATCTAAAATATCTGAAAATTTCAAGGAAAAATATGCACAACTTTCCTTTAAATTGCATGTTTTATTGAGGGAAATTTTGAAACGCTCAAATGTTCATACACGACGTGTCTTTTTGAACCCAAACCGCTATAGATCTCTCGCCGTGACCACAATTTAATATTCCAATGCAAACTACCTGAGCTGAACACTCCCTCCCTCCCCCTCAGTTTTGTACTGGTACTCATTTGAGTTAAAAAATTATTTTTGACTCTAATTTTAATTTCTGGAACTTCTTGGCTATGATTTCCCCGCCAAATGGTGTGGACCCAGCACCATTTCTCCACCTTTGCTAAAACCGTAAATTTTGATGTTTATTTCATCACATTTTAAATTTCGAGGGGTGCTAATAGAAGAAGATTTCACGCGGAAGCCAATGGAACCACTTTCAGGACCTCAAAGTTGTGTATAGACGGAGTTAAAAGCGTTCAAAGTTTCCAAAATTTGTCCATCTTCTATTGACTCGAACCACTGTGCGTCCGGGGGCGAGGTGATCGATTGATGCGGCCGCGGCCGTATTATAAATTCGAGCGGCCGAAACTCGAAGCTCAGAGAGGAGGCTCAGGATCAACCCCCTCCCTCCCCGCTCGCCCCTCCCCCGCTCGAGAGGCCGGGGGGTCGGAGAGCTCTCGCGTGACGTCTGCACTCGGCGCGTCTAAATTAAACTGTCAAAATAACCTAATTGACAGTTTATATCTTTCGAGTGTTGATATTGTTGCGGGCGCGACGAGGGCGGGGGAGGAACGGCCGGAGGGGGGGAGGGGGGTCGGAGTGCGTCTCCTCGCCGTAATCGAATCAACTGGATCAAAGAACTCGGGGGAGAGATTGATCGGGTCGCGCTCTCGGGTTTCCTCCCCCCCCCTCCCGGGGGGGGGGGGGGGGAGACAGGGGGGTTGAACGGGAGCGCCATCTATTCGATACGTTCTTCGGATGCTCGAAACGTTTTGCAGTTAGCGGCGATTCACGAAAATGAATAGAATTAATGGGATCGTTCTGCCGCGAGGGGAAAAACGACTTAAACGACGTTTGGACGTTGTCAAATTTCCGCCTCCCTCTCCCCCGAAAAATATTTACTTTGGGAGCGATTACAACTTGACTATATTTGGACGTATTTCTGCCAAACGGAACTATGTGCATTATGAAGTGAGCCCTGTTATGCATACATTCCTACCGGTCTCGGGGCTCATGTCTTAATGCACCTGGTTCCGTTTGGCAGAAATACGTCCATTTGGCGCTGAGTAGCAACATCATTTCTTGCTCGTTTCAGAAATAACGTATGTACCGTTAGTTCCCCGATGCAGATAGATGCTTATGTGAATAAACCAGAAATGGTAGTTACTTGTGGTAAAATATGCCTAGCCAATTTTCCTTCTATAATTTTGGATACTTATATTTAATTAGGAATTGACCTCTCAGAAATTTCAGGAGAGGAAAATTCACAAATCCCTAAGATAATCGGACGTATTTCTGTTAAACAAAACTAAGTGTGTTCAGACATGAGCCCTGAGACCCATAAGAATATATGCACAACAGGGCTCTCGTCACATGCGCACAGTTACGTTTGACAGAAATACGTCCAATTAAGGTTTCATCGTAAGAAATTAAGCAATATACGAATGTGAATACGCATCGTTTTTTATGGCTAATGATTCTGGAAGATGACAATTTTTCCTGCCACTTCGCAGCGAGAAAAAATTCGGATGAGAATTTGAAAATTTGTCAACAGCGGTAGATATAAAAGTTAAAACTTAGCGTTTGGATATTACATGAAGGCATGCAAATTCCGAAAAATATTATTTCGTTCAAATAAGTTAATGGGCAGGGCAAGGGCTCGCTAATACAAACCTCAATTAGAATACAATTTACAATTAGGAGCTACAACTTTTGGCTCAGTTTAGAATCGATGTGCGGCATTTATTCCCGTATGCACTTGAGTGTTTATACGGATGAGCCAAAAATTGTAGTTCCGAATTGCAAAATGTAGTCAAATTTTTCTTAGGGACAATAGAGGGAAAGGTTGTCCCAAAGACTTATCCCTATTAAAATAAAAAATACCGAAAACCACGTGGAATAACGAAAGAGTCAATAAATGCAAAAAATGCTTATTTTTTCAACATTTTGCAATGAGCAGATGATAAGAAGTCAAAATTTGACACCGAAAAAATAGAGCGATTAGAGAACTTTTTCATAATCAGTTACATTATTTCTTTGATAAGGGCTTACATATGGATAAGTATGCTAAGTCCTTCATTTGTAAATTGGACCGCGTTAAGCAGAGAGGAACCAAGCCACATTACCTATAATGCCAAATTTGATAGGACGATTTAATTTTTCACATGAAAACGGTTGTGCGGATTGTTATGCAAATTTTAAAGAATTTTCTGCGTTGTACGAAGCAAATTCCTCAAACATTTTGAAGGGATCTGCACAAACTTTCTCTTATAAAAAATTGAAAAACCTAGTTAAATTTTTATAATATGTAGCTCATGTGACATGGTTCTTTTCTGCTAAAAGCGGTCCAATTGGTGTACATCAGCCTGTGCGGTCCAAAGGAACGCTTTTGCGAAACCGCCCAATTCGTCATGTACTGAGCTAAATACATGGAAATGATTAAATATTTTCTTCCGGATCTTTGGTGTGAATTTCACCCCTTCATAAATTTTGAAATTGTTACTCGTTTGACGGTTGCTGAACAGTCAGTGTCACATTCTGCCCGCAGGCTCTCTAATAATTTCCCACTGAGATTAAGAACAATTTTGAAAGACTGGGAAGTTAACGCTTTTTTCAAGGGGTAAAAAACTTTATTAGTTTGTAAGGCAATTTATTCTCAAAGTGATTTTTATAATCATGTTTAAAAAGTAAATTTTGGGGGTTTTCACCGACAACTATGCTTGGACAATATATTTGTGCCATATACCAACACTAATGTAAATAATTAAATTTCCGGACTTTTTCTTATTCTTGATCCTCCTGAATATACCGAAATTTTCCCTTTTTTGGACCTGCACGTATCATAAGCCCACATCTTCGACACCGTTGAGGAAAACTTGAAAGCTGAGCTCAGAGTCGGTTCCCTCTACGAATCAAAATACGACACCTGGATCGGGCGGGTGAGTTTGAGTGACAGGAAATTGCATAACTCGGAAAGCAGAGGGGGCTGACGTTAACGACACAAGATTGTGTTGCCGAAAAAAAATGATGCATAAACGTGATTGACACCCCTCGAGTGGCGCACTTGAAAACAAATCGACTCGCTCGAGCGAGCGTTGAGTAAGCCAATTCTCCCGTCAGGAAAGAACAACCTACGTCTATCCGAACGTGAACCAGTTTCCCTGGATCAGTGCTTATTATTGACCAAATTTCTGGATATTTTACGTTGATATTTCGAGATACTTTAATGGCCTGTTCACACGATCAAATTCCCGTCAATTTCCGATCAAATGGTGACTGGTGCGCACCATCTACCATCAAATTTCTGCGGCCTGCAAAAATTTGATGGTAGATGATGGAGCTGTGGGGCTCAACCTTCATCTGATTTCCACACAACCGTGCTTATTTCATGCTTATTTCAATCAACACGCTGTTTTAATTAATTTTACTCATCACTCTAGATAACTCTCGACCGCCATCTTGGTCATCATTTTGATAGGTATTTGACGGGAATTTGATCGTGTAACCAGGCCATAAGTTGAATTTTGGATAACATTTACCTGTGAAATTGGAAGAGAAAAATCTAAAGGACTCCTAGAAAATTCAAACGTAAGGGAATCGGAAACTTTCGATAGCTCATAAGGCGTTGTTCCCTTCAAACAGCGGAACTTTACTGTTAAGAAGAAAACAGCGTATGTACATCCGGGTGCAGATTAAGTTGTGAAATGAGTTTCCCAGAATTTTATCGGAATTTTCTAAATCCTCACAGGTAAAAATAAACTCAGTTTTGAAAATTCCAAAATAGGGACTGGTTTGGAACAATATATTTGGCGGGCATTGATGACGTAGCCAGGCGGAAGAAACGGCGTTTGCTAATTGGGTGATCTCAGCTGACTGTGAGCTTTCGATTAGTCCGATTTTGAGTGGCTTTTTCTCCCCTCTGAACTGCTTTTTAAAGCTTTTGAATGAACTTTTGGGAACGGGACGTACAACAACCCTGTAAAAAATCCTTGCCACTGCTTCATAACGCCGAGTATATTTTCTTTATTTTCATCACAAAAATCTCGTCTCTCTGTATTTCCCGAAGAGTTCGTTCCGCGCTGCCCGCTTGAATTCTGTGCTTTTTCCGTGCGGAAAACAACTTGAACTTCGGTTAGGCGGTTGTTGCACAGAAGGGCAAACTTTTAGAGACTTGGTCAATTGGCAACCGCAAGGTGCAACAGGCCTGTCGCTGTCACCTCACGTCCCGGCGAGGCGTCGCACAGTCGAGGGAGTAAGCAGAAGAGATCGGACAAGAAACTTTTGACTAGAATTGCGTTGGGCGTTCACTGCGTCGTATTAAAAAGGGGCCTCTTGCAAACTTCAGCAAGAGCAAAACGATGAACTATTTCTAAAAAAAGTTGGCTCGAAAGTCACGATGAGCGCATCAAAAAAGTCTGAAACACGATCCTAACTCCACAATCTGCATAAGAAACATGCAGTTTTTGAGGCTTCCCGCTTCAAGCACGGTGCTGCAGCGCAGGTGAATATTTCGTAAGAGGAGTCGTCCCATCCAACCCTTGCGCAATGGGATGCTATGCAATGTTCAACATGGCTGACACCAACGGTAACGTTGCGTTGCATGGTGGCAACGATCATGGTGTCAACAAACCAAAAATCTGATCATGGAGTCAACGATTGTTGACGTCGTGATCAGGCAGTAAAACGCAAAAATGGGCCCTGAGCATGGTGTCAACGATCACGGTGTCAACAAACAGAAAAATTTCTTCCTTGTGAGTAAAATTAAAAAATTAAGTGTACAGGAGAGGTCTGGGTCACGTATAGTTGGATTAGGTTAGTTTAGGTCAGGACATGTACGGTTAGAATAAGTAGGTAAGGTTAAAGTTATGTAGGATAAGGGCGGGGAAAGTTAAGCTCTGTGAAAGTGGGATAGGTCTTGTAAGGTGAAGTTGGGTAAGGTTAGGTAAAGTTGGGTAAGGTTAGATAAAGTTGGGTAAGGTTAGGTAAAGGTGGGTAAGGTTAGGTTAGGTTAGGTAAGGTTAGGTTAGGTTAGGTCAGGTTAGGTTAGGTTAGGTTAGGTTCGAGTAAATAACACAAGAAAAACAAGACTTGAAATTTAAAAGGTGTTATTGAGGCAAGTTTTAAGTTTCGTTGACGCCGTGATCATTTTTCATAAGGGTCAGAATTTTTTATTTTTGGATGATCATGGTGTCAACAAAAACTTAGAAAAACTGTTTGTTGACACCATGATCGTTGACACCATGCTACGTAATCACACCAACCCGCCAAAAAACACGTGACGAGACGGGATTTTAATAACCGGCGCGTTCTTTTACATTTCCCTTGCTTTGATGAAGACGATGGTGCTTCCACACGATTTGTGCGCCGAAACGTCAGCAATGTTGAACATTGTGTAGCATCCTGGAGCGCAAGGGTTGGATGGGACGAATCCTCTTACGAAATGTAGTATCGTTTTTGAAGCAGGAAGCTTAAAAAAACGCGTATATCTTACGCAGATTATGGAGTCAGGAGTGGATTTCAAACTATTCCGCAGCGCTCATGGTGATTTTTGAGCCATTTTCGGTAAAAAAAAAAAAAGAAAGACAGAAAGAAAAAAATTCTTCCT
The DNA here is from genome assembly GCF_001854935.1 of Bemisia tabaci. Taxonomy (NCBI): domain Eukaryota; kingdom Metazoa; phylum Arthropoda; class Insecta; order Hemiptera; family Aleyrodidae; genus Bemisia; species Bemisia tabaci. The sequence goes on from NW_017547181.1 coordinate 3,288,987, forward strand.
TACGCTGTAACGGAAGTTTGCAACTCGCGCTCATTGTCAATAAGGAAGTTTTAAAACCTCGAAAGTAAAAGTGTCCACCTGTCGCCAAAGAGCCCAGCGGGTAGATTACTGAAATTGATAGACTAAGCAATAGAGAAATAAGACAAAAGGAGCTTGGAGAGATCCTATTGGTGGAAGCAGGTGGTTGCAATGGACAAATGATTTAAGTAGTAGACTAACTAACGACAACCGACGAGAAACCCTACAGTTAGTCCGTAATTTTCTCCCTTAGTTTATAGGAAGCAACTTCCTATGTCCAAGGTTCACAGAATTTGGAAAATTGAATTCCCTGATATTTCCCTGACATATTTTTTAGTGCAATTCCTCGACAGTTGAACGAATGCCAGATTTTTAAAAAGACGTAGTTAGAAATAGTCTTCAGGCAACATTTGCTGTTCAAAACATCAAACTCACTCGAGAGAGTATTTTTTGTGTGTCATATTAGGGGTACAAGAATTCGTTTTCTCACAATGAAAGAAAAGGAAAAGAATACTACTAAGAAAGAGAATAAGGACAGAATATAGCTTGATTAATTCTAGAGAGCAAATGACGATGATTCGACGATTTTTCTATGAGATTTTAGTCATTTTCCCTGACATTTCCACGTTTTCCCCGATTTTTTACAATTTCCTGACAGTTTTGCGGTTTGCTCTGACCTGACATTTCTGAGTTTCCCCTGATTTTTTTAAATTCCCTGACATTTTTCGGTATCCCCTGATTTTTTAAAATTCCCTGACATTTTTCGGTTTGCTCTGACATTTCCAGGTTTTCCCCGATTTTTCAAATTCCCCTGACATTTTTCGATTCTCCCTAATTTTTGAAAATTCCCTAAAATGTTTCGGTTTCCCCTGACAGCGGCAACCCTGTTTGCTTTCTCAGTCTGTAGTTTCGTCAATGAATTTCAATAATTAAGCCAGAGTGGAGGATTTCTGTTTGGCTCTGCGCCCGACTTGCCCACCGTGCGAGGGGGCGACCGCAGAACTCTTGGGCTCCTGCTCGGAAACAGTAAGAGAACTTTGTTTCCTCGTTGTTCTCACGTCGGGATCGTCTCTGAGTGACGTCACGAGCACGCTGAAATCCTCCGCTCCGAGGGACGCGCCGCCCCGGCCCCGGCCACCGGTGACATGACACAACCCGAGAAAACCAGGTCTCAACTTTTAATCCCCTCGGCCTCCCCCTTCCAAATCCTCCCTCCCCCTCACCTCCGACTCCTTCACGCAACTTTTTTTTCGCTTCAGTTTGGAGTCGAGATAAACGAGAGGAAGGAAACAAGCGGGAGGCTCTGATACGTGGGAAATGGAAAAGCGCTCTGCAGTCGACGGGGTTTTAAAGTGAAAATTTTAAATTATTGTGACCAGTTGGCTTAAAATAGGGGGAGATTCAAGTAATCGACTGAGGGAATTTTTCAAATGAGAGGGCGCATTTTTAATAATAAACGTAGCCAAGATTGCGTGATATTCAAGGTGCCTAGTTTTTTACGCGTGATTAATTATTTCTTGTACCCGGGTACATACTGGCTTCGACGACCATGGAGCTTTTTTTCATCAAATTTCCTTGAAAAAAACGTGACATTTTCGACCGTTTTGACTATTTCAATTAAAGCTGACCAATAAAGTGGTCCTCACTTTCAAATTTTTCGATCTGATATCGTCTAACTTCGTAAAAAGTTTAGACATAGCCAAAAGGGAGGGGGGGGGGATGTTTTTTAAAAAAATTAATTACTAATAGTCGCCTCTGAGCTATATGGACTCTGGCGATGCCGCGGAAAATCATGCTTTTAGGCCGATCCCCGGACATTTTTGAACGAAGATTTTCTTATGAGCCATTGGAGAAAATAATGCCTATTTCAGAAGAAAATATGCTTATATAAAAAGAAAAGTACTCCCATCAAGCAGAGACCCGATTTCATTCAGTTATTTTATTTTTGATTCAAAATAAAAACTTCTTGAAGGCATACTCAAGAATGCTTCTGCCTAGATCGAGTCACTTTTTTCTCTGATGAAATTAAAAAATTATGCTGAACGTTATTAAATACGGATGCTGAGACTAAGTGAGTTTTTGAACTACCGCTCTCTTTACGTGCCGTAGTATCTTGATTTATTTTGCGAAGAAAGCTCCGTGCTCTTAAACGATGCCTATCATTCTTAACATGTCGGAGCGCCTTCAATTTCGTATGATATTGTGCAATACCCCTGTGGTGAAATAGTTGCTTAAGGCGCCGTAGCACGCTGTGGCGGGCGGCCGACAAGCGTATTGGCTCCTACAAACCTAAGGGGATACTTCACGCATTGCGCAATGCGTGAAGTATCCCCTTAGGTTTGTAGGCGCCAATGCGTGTCCCGCGCAGGCAGCGGTCTCCGGCGTAAATGGACACACTTGAAAGTGAATACCCATTTTTGTGGGCATAATTATTATTTACAGCTATTTTTACGATGAACGTAAATTTTAGTGGACAGACAGTTCTGGAAGCTTCAGGATAGTTCGAATGAAAAAGTAGGCTCTTTAAATTTGAGATAACTAAACCATATTTAATGAGGTAAATTCTTGATAGAGTCTACTCATCATCTTCGGGGCTTATCATGAAGAGGATTGAGAATGAAATGATAGGCAAATTTTCTCTCAAAATGTGAAAGAGGTTTCCGTCATTCTTTTTTTTTTTTTTTTTTTTTTTTTTTAAATTGGTCGGTCATTGAATCGGTTCATTTTAGTATACCTACCAGTGGCGATTCAAACGGAAAAAACAAGCGGTACGGTACCAGGGACCCAGTACCCCCCCCCCCTTGTGGCGGGCCTGTACATTCCATTGGTTTTCCTATGCACGGATGCGCTTTTATGGGAGAGCCAGATACATAGTGGTTTCTTACTGTCGGAATGTAACCCAGTTCATCCTGGAAAAAAATTTAACGACTGCCAAATTACTTAATATGCACGAAGTTGACTCGAAAATCATTCTCTGAATTGCTAAGTTTTTTCCCCTGACTCTCCTGTTTGCGGTTTTTGTCCCGCAGTTTGAGGTGCGCGCCTCGAATATTTTCAATATTTCACCCGCGCGATGCGCACTCGTTATGAATCGAGGAATATAATTGTTTGCACGTAAATTTGTGTCTTCGCTCGGAAGCCCTCCTACTTGGGGGGGGGGGGGCTACGGATGTACGCGGCAGCTCCTGAAAGTTTACCCTCGCGGAGGCCCGCGCAATTGGACCGCATTTAGCAGAAAGGGACCAAGTCACATCAGCTATTGCCAAATTTACTTGGGCAATTAAAGTTTTTACATGAAAACGGTCGTGCGGATTTTTGTGCAAATTTCAGTGAATTTGCTCCGTACTGTGCAGAAATTTCACTGAAATTTGCATAAAAATCCGCACGATCATTTTCATGTATAAAACAAAATTGCCCAAGTAAATTTGGCAACAGCTGATGTGGCTTGGTTCCTTCCTGCTTAGCGCGGTCCAATTAAAATTCGACGAGTGCTCTTTAAACTGACGCGTACGCCGACTACGACTGCGACTGCGGGAGTCGGTCACTGGAGCCCGAGTCGATGAAATGCACTTAAACACAGATAAAAGTGAAGAGGGAAGCGGTTCAGTATTCCAGACGCCGCCGCCCCCGCGGCCCGCAACCCGCCGAGCAACAACAACCCAGTGACAACAGAACCTCACTTCAGCTCCCCTTCTCCACTCTAACTTCCCCCAACTTAAATACCCCCCCCCCCCCCCCNCCACGATGCTGCCGGATGGAGAAGAGCGAAGACACTGTAACGAGAGGCCGTTTTCATAGTTGTTCCTCTAACAACTCATTTTCTTAGTAGGCGCTATATGAGGACTTATCTGTGACAATAACGGATGTGAAAAATTACCTTTTCGAAACACATTCAAAAAACTGTTTTGGCATCGAGAATATTTTGAGAAAATACTTGAGATGTGATCTTCGAGATCTATGTATTATGCCAGATCCAAACATATTAAATTTTTGTGTGAACAAAACAGTTTTTTAAGCGTGTTTCGAAAAGGTAATTTTTGACATCCGCTATTGTTACAGATAAGTCCTCATGTAGTTTATATGGTGATTAGGGCCTTGTCTCCACGGAACGTGTCATGGGATTTGTCCCGAGGAAAAGTCTCATTTGCGAAGTTGGGAAAAAAAAATGAGTTAGTCAATACTAACCACAGAGCCAGTGCCTAAGAGTCATTGTGGAGTCCCAGGGACGACTTAAAAAGCAGGAGAATTGTGTTGTTATGCAGAAAAAAGCCCAAAAGTTTCATTCCTGCGATTCGAACTTAGGAAAAATCCCGTGAAACGTCCCGTGGCAGCAAGGCGTAAGGGGAGGATTAAGGAAATCTTTCATGTATGTATCATTGTAAAATGAGAATATTTGACAATTTCACAAGGAAATAATAAAATGTATAGAGTTGAAAATGGGCCCTTGAAAGGAATAATAATAATTTGCCTGAACAAAAAATCATAAAAACAAGAAGTGGAAATTTTAAGGTGAGTTCGTATCAGCGTTTAAGTTAATCAAAATCGTAGGATTTTTTTCTTTCGTATTATGTATTTTTTGCAGTGGTAAATCATCGTAATCGCTTGCAAGAATTTTTTTCCGAAAGTTATACCGTTGAATTTTAATGTAAATTCGTTCAATTGCCCTTTCCATGATGATATGTTAAGAATCTCATTAAACCTCTCTTTAGCACCATATAAACCATATGGGTCTCCTACAAAGGAGCTGTTGTAGACAAATCTATGAATACGGTCTTCAGAGGCCCAACGCTGCGGTATCCTCTATGCTTTCTGGTATGTCTATTTCTAAAATTCTTGCGTAAAATTTGACATGAAATTCGTGAAAATTGTTTTTTTTTATTCTGTTACGTTTATATCCAATAGGAAAAGTGCTCAAAGGCAAGGAGCTATTGCAGGGATAACCATGAATCCAAGGGTCGTTGCATTCATCGGTCAATGGGCGAGAAGCAACTATTCGAACTTGAGTGTATGCCACAGTATCACCCCTAATTGAAGGCGTTTTAAGCGCGGATCATTAACTTGCGTGTTACAGAACAGAGCAATAACGTTCAAATTTTTGTAATGAGCTTAGCAATCCTAACTCACTTCCTAAAAGTACGCGTAGCAAAGTTCTCCTCCCGAAATTCGATCTCACTCATCAGTCATTTGATTTCATTTTCGGCGCAAAAATTTATCATTAACCATCATCAGGGGAAGATAGCGCTGCCCTTCGAATTCAACTTCAGCAAATATGGCGTACATGGCGTAAATAGCGTCAAGAATTCTTCTTCCACTTCAGAAGCTTTCTTCCACTTGGCTAGAATATTCTTGGGAAGAAACGATGTAACTCTCTGGGGAGATACGAATATCGACTATTCCTTTTTCCAGCCGATTCTTTAGCGCACGTTTTTTAAATCCTAAAAGCATTTCGGATGTTAACGTTATCTGCAAGGTAAAAACAGCGTTGACCCCGGAATTCAACTTTGGGATCACCCGTCTACACAGCTTAGTTTGCTAAAAGCTATCATGAAAATTATATCAATTAGAACAAAAGCCTTGTTTGCAATAACCCAAACTAACTTAAAAACCGTAATATGAACTATAACTATTTTAATAACTAAGTTTATTCGTTTTAATAGCTTAAACTAATGAAAGATTGATCCTGCAGTTGTTAGGATAATTTAAAAAATTTAAACCAGCCAACCTTTAATTGAAAAATATTTAGTTTAAGATAAAACACTATCTTTTCAGTGTAGAAATAAATAAAATTTAATATTGGTATTTGTAGTGTAGCCAAGTGCTAGAAATGATGTAAAATTTTCTTCAAAAATCTCTTGTTTTTTGATCTATTAGTTTGTTATCAATTGTTACCACTGAAATCTGTTACCTTGTTTGAAATTAAATTATGGCCTTTGCGATATCTATTTTGTGACCCTGACGATGAAGCGCTTGCTTCGAAAAGCTTCGGTCAAAGTTTGTTAATAAAATGTAAGTTTTTTAAAGAAAATATTACATTATATCTAGCACTTGGCTTCACTCCAAATACCAATATATTCAGTGCTACAACCTTTTAGACATTGTATCACAATGTTCGCTGAACTTGAAAATGTATTAATTGGTAAGTAAAACGTTTATAAAATATAGCTTGTGCACTGAAAAGAAAGCATGGTAACATATACTATGAGTCTACTTGATTCTTTACACAGTGATACTGTTTAGCGAAAATAACCAGAATGAGAATGGTATTCACCAGAACTCTGGTGAGACTTGCTATACTATGGTCAATGCTACGATAGAGTCCGGTGTTTATTACCATAATAAATCGGATCACTGTGTTAGAGTATGGTGAAATCTGCTGTATTTTTTTTCAGTGGAACTGTATAAAAATAACCCAGTTTACTAAGGTTTTAGACTAAATAAAATAAAATTTGGTGGCTTATATTAATTATGACGGTGCCTGTGGGCGAGTGTTAGCCGTGTACATCCGTGACGGGCGTTGGTGTGATGAAGTTGGCAGCCCTGTTGTGGGACCTACTCAGCTTTTTACTGGGGAGCCCCGGGCGGGCTGAGCCGCGCTTCTCGACTCGGGTCGGATCGGATCCTGTGTATCAACTTTCGGTGAACATCTTGTCGCGCCTCCCCCTCGCCCCTCCCTCCCCTTGCTCTTCGTGTCCGACAAGAGCCACCCTTAGACTCTCAATGACGTCTCACGTCTCGTGTGTGTATAATTGTTCTCGGGTCAAGGCTTCCCTGATATTTTATCCGGGGAAAAAGAAGAGGAAGAGCTATAAGAGGAGCAGATCCTCTCGCCCAGATCCAGGCTTAATGAGCGCCACATCATACACACTGACAAAAAAAACACATTGGATCTAGAGTCCAGACTTTTGAAAACATTGCCAAGAAAAAGGACTCTTGACTCAATAAGATTTAAGCTTAAATCAAAAGGAAATCCGCTCAAATTAAGAGGTTTGGTTCTTGATTTAAGCTTAAATCTGATTGGATCAAGAGTATTTTTTTCTTGTCGATGCTTTCAAGAGTCTAAACTCTAAATCCAATGTGTTTTTTTTCCCAGTGCAGCTCATGCGCCGACTTGTTTCAGATAGAATACCTGTATAGATCGTATTCGATACATCAAACGGGTGAGACTTTATTGATATAGATTGGTTCAAAACATAAACATAGCATCAAAAGTCAATTGAGTAATCGAACGGAACGGGTTTTTTGTGATAGATTTTTGATTCGTATGAGTACTAATTGGCCAAGAGTAGTGAAATAGCTACGGAATTTCTCAAACTCAGCTTTTCTGCACTGAGAAAAAAAGTTCGGTCGTATGAACTGAATGTTCGGTGTTCAATATCGGCCGTAATGTTTGGTTCATGCGACCGCTCTCTTGGTTCTGGGAACCGTATCCTTAGTTCATTCAGCCGAGCTTTTGTTTTTGTTCGGTTTAAATACTCGGTTGCATGAATCGAAGATACGGTCCCCAGAACCGAGAGAGTGGTTACATAAACCGAATAATACGGCCGATATTGAACACCGTACATTCGGTTCATGTGATCGAAGTTTTTTTCAACCACTATCGAATACGATTCCTAGTATTAGACTATGTTTTGCGCTCCAGCAAAATTTCGCAACGGTCTTACGGAGCAGAGAGATTTTGGGAAGAGAGAACCTGAAAAAAGATTCTACCAAAATTGGCTAATCGTTCCCGTCTTCAGAGGACTTTTGCTTGGAGTAGTAGTATCTCCGGCGTTCCTAGAACCGTTTTGAACCCTAACTGGACTTCATTTTGCAATTAGGAAGTACAATTTCTGGCTCATCCGTGAAAACACTTACGTGCATAAGAAAACTAATGGTACATACGCTGTTTCTATACTGAGCCAGAAATTGTAGTTCCGAATTGCATGATGCATTCCAATTTTCGAGGTTCCACCGACGCAGGCCAAAACCAATTTTAAAAACTGAACGGTTAGAGAACGAAAAATTATTGGGTTCAGCCTGCGTTGACAGAACCTCGATAATTGGAATACATCATAGAATTAGGGAATACAATATCTGGCTCATCCGTAAAAACACTTGAGTGCATAGGAAAGCTAACGGTACATACGCTGTTTCTAAACTGAGCCAGAAAATGTAGTTCCTAATTGCATGATGTATTCCAATTTTCGAGGTTCTACCGACGCAGGCCAAGACCAATAAATTTAAAAACTGAACGGTCACGGAACGAAAAATTAGTTAAAAAATCGAGCGCCGAGACTTTTATAGCCACCCCACGGTTGGAAAAACCGTGAATTTATGAACCGCATCGGGAAGACGAGGGAGTTCCGGCAGAAATGCCGAATTCTCCGATGGAAATCGCCCGTTTTGACTGGGAAACCGGCAACACTGTCGAGGACAGAACTCGAGGGGGCGCGGGAGGGAGAGAAGGGCGCGGGTCGAAACGGGAAAAATATTAAGTGGAGTCCTGGAGGCGGGACAAAACATGCGGCATTACGTTTGGATCGGGTCCAACCGAGCGGCCATTATACTGCCGCGCTAAGCAGCAACCGCGTATCCGTGTCCGCACGTTGATGGTTCCCTTCCGATAAAATACCAATTTTACGGAGGGATCCCCGGTTCTTTTCCTTCAAGTTATCCGCGATGATTCTCTCTTATATCCCGAAAAATTCAAGGAATAGTTCAATCTCCTCCTAAAAATTTCCGAAAAAGATCCCAACTCTCTCAAATCTACCGAACTGATCTGATGACCTCAGAAAGCTCTTGTTAAAACCTCTGGAATTTTTCAAAAATTGTCTTAATTCTTCCAACGCGTTCTGGGTATGGTTCATTGGTTCAAGTCCCAGTCCAGTCAAAAATATTTAGGGAGTAATTGAAAAATATTAGCGCAAAACCATAAAATGCATCGACTGTAATATTGCACACTGCACAGATATTGAATCGGCGGTGATGGAATACCATTAATCCGTTTTATAGTTTTTAAGCTATAGCTATCGACAATTTCGTCGTTATTTTTCCAACATTTAGTTCGTATTACCAAGAAAATTTTGTTGTTGTTTTTCCAATATTTAGTTAGTACTACCATGAAAATTCTTCCCGCGGTATTGATTCGGTATTCTTTGAAGGTTTAAATGTGCGTATTTTACGAGTATTCATGAATTTTCCAAGGGAAAAATACAGTAATATTTTATGTTTTTGCATGTAATATTTTATCGAGATTTGAAAAAAAAAAAAAAAAATTGTTCTGAATATTGTTTTTTCGAGTATCACTTCCAAAATATTCTTAATACAATCAGACAGTACTTTCAGAAGATATTATACATGAAATCATTTATGCAAAACTCTCTTGGAGAATATTATACCTTCCAAAATGCTTCAAAATCGACCAAAATAAGCCGACATTTTTCAAAGATGATCCAAGCTTATCCTTGCAATTATTGCGTATTATGATTGTGAAGTCGGCTGATAGCTTAACTTTTGTTTGCATTACCTATAAAAGGCCGAAAACCAAAAAAAATTCTTATCCTTAAACTGTCAAAAACTCCATGACCGTCGTCGAATTGTTCAAGTAACCAAATTTTCCGAGAAACATGAAAAGATTCAAAATATTTCGACGTCGATCAGAACGCTTGCAAGAATTTTTCTTTTTTAAATCGGGTTTGCCTGAAAATATTGAGGACACATTCACGCGACTTCTCCAAAATAAAAAAATGATTATTATTAACTTGATATCAATGCAGATGAAGGATATGATAATGCGTATTACTGATTCATATTAAATAATAATGAAATTATACACGGAAAAAAATTACTGAAGTAACATCCCGGATGTTAAAAATCTGCGCGACAACTCTCGAATGTTGTTAGGGACACTCTGGCTGGTAAAGTAACATCCCAGCTACGTTGAATTAACAACCGTAGCGTTCATATCAAGTTGTCGTGCACATTGTTAACATCCGGGATGTTACTTCAGCAATTTTTTTTTTCCGTGTATACATGAAACAAGGAAATTACGTGAGGAATTTGACAACATTGGGGCAATGGTAGGGCGTTTCTGCCTAGCGCGCCATTATCGATATAAAACGTACGGCGGATTGGCGAGTGCAGCCCGATGCAAGTAATTTTTGATCGGGGGGCCCCGGTGATCAATCAGTGCCGCCTTTAATCCCCCCGAAAAGCACCTCCCTCACCCCCACCCCCTGATCGCGTGGCCCGGTAAGAGCCGCTGTTTCATATTCTGTGGCCGGGCTCCAACAGGAAGGGAGGAATTTCGTCGCTGCGCTGACGTAAGGCCGCAACGCCGTTACAGCGTGAGCCCTGGGAAGAATGGAGGTGAACGGACGACAGAGCTCAATCGAGAGAGCGATTGCGCCGTTGAGTCAGGGGAGCGACGATTTATGGCCGTGCTTTGTATCGCAGTTAAGATCCAGTATTATCCTTTGTCTTTAATTTCTTAGAGCTGGTCCCGAGAATCCCGGGCATCAAGCGACCGGTTGAGTGGACCGGAGAAAACGGGCAACGCGACCGGATCACGAGAATCTACAAAAATCCTCATCTCCGTTGAATCAATCTTTTTCTCAAAAACAAAGAAAAATGGAGAATTTGCATGAACAATCCTTATTGCTTCATCTAAAAGTGCTGAAAGAGCTGATTTCACAGTATATTTTCTTATTTTTTTCTGATATGGGAAATAGTATAAAAATAAATTTAAAGATGAGGAAATGCACCGCCTAATGACGTCATTTGCCGACATTTCCCATTTCAACACATGTATTTTAGCAGATTATTTTGTCGTATCTTCTCCAATAATGGTTCAATTCATAAACCAAGGGTATCCTCGTGTTCAGTTCACTCAGTAGTTTTCACTTAAACACGAAATTTATCAAATTTCGGACACCTGCATATTCTCTATTCTTCAATCCTTGTCAAGTTCGTAGCATTTTATGCCGTAATGTTCACGGGCTCTTTTATTCACACATTTGCGCGACTTTAACTATAAATGCACCGCGCTCGTTTAACAGAAAGGAACCGAGCAACATCAGCTATTGCATAGTAACTGAGTCATTTAATTTTTTACGGGAGAACGTATGCGCGGATTCCTTTGAAAATCAGGAATTTGCTTCGTACGACGGAGAAAGTTCACTGAAATTTGCACGAAAATCCGCACAACCGATTTCATGTAAAAATTTAATTGCCCACTTAAAGAGCCTCCCAAAATTTATCGAAATCAGAGCTATCACCGAATTCAGAGCATAATACTCCCTACTTCCACTATCGTTTTTTCACTTTAAAACGATTTAATTTGTTGTTGGAACACGAATAAATTGCAATTTGCCGGCGATTGCTAATTGCCTGCAACATATATACCTGAGAATGTTTGGGAAGAAATTAATGAGAAGAAATTACTGACTGAACAATCACGATCACTGCCTGTGCAAATGTTCTTTAAACAATACTAAAGCACTTTATCGATGCTGTAAGTGCAGAAGTGCGAATCTCGGAGAACACGATTTTCAAGGAGAGTAAAAAAGCCGTCTGCATTCCACTTCATTGTCGGTAGAAGGGTAATAATTCTTAAAGATAGCAAGAATAAGATGTTTTTTCAAACTCTATCAGCAGTTTCAATAATTTTTCGAACTGTCAGAAAATACGGCAGAAATGCCGAGATTCGCGTTTTTGTTTACTAAGAATCGACACTTCATCAGGACATACGCATTTTTGCAATTAGTGTTTAGTACTTGTTGGTGGATTTGAATCCTTTAAAAACTGAAAAATGGGTTTCACACTTAAAATTCCTTATCCGATAAGATTTAGTTGCTCATCGATGCTCCATCTATCCATGCTTCACGCTTTCCTATAATGGGCCGGTGGACAAAGAACCTTTTCTTCAATTTTGATTTTACAGTTAATCAACGAAAGCTCCTTTTATCACTGCGAGACTTTTTAAATTCACAACAGCTTTTCACTAAGTTGCGATCTTGTGAACGGCGACTCTTTCAGTTTCGCATCAGAATACGATGACTGAACCAAGGGACTTAATAAACATAATCTTATCCAGCCGCCTGCGCTCTCTTCATACAAATAAGCCGTAAAGACCAAACACAATCTTCTTATTATTTCAAAATAATATTCCTCGGCATTTTTCAAATATGCAGCTCTATTTAAGACCCAAAAATATGAACTTTATGGTCGATATCATTGTACAAGGCACAATGCGCATTGGATAAAGAAGAGCGCCTTCAAATATATCCGTAAACATAATGCAAAATTCTGATACCACCATTCGTGCGTCACGGCAGTCATTTTGCATACCCGGCCATTTGAAGGCGAATCATTGGCTTCAGGCAACGAGGTAAGAATTGCAGCAATGACATTTGATATTCTTACGGAGAAGAAACTCCGGAGGAGTCAAACCCGGAGTTCAGCCCCCCGGTCCCTAAGGCGCCAAACCCGGGGGTCAGCCCCCTGAACCCTAAAGAGCCAATCCCGGGGGTCAGCCCCCTGGCCCCTAAGGAGCCAAACCCGGGGGTCAGCCCCCTGAACCCTAAAGAGCCAAACCCGGGGGTCAGGCCCCTGAATCCTAATGCGCCAAACCTGGGGGTCAGCCCCCTGAACCCTAAAGAGCCAATCCCGGGGGTCAGCCCCCTGAGCCCTAAAGAGCCAAACCCGGGGGTCAGCCCCCTGAAGCCTAAAGCGCCAAACCCGGGGGTCAGCCCCCTGGCCCCTAAGGAGCCAAACCCGGGGGTCAGCCCCCTGAACCCTAAAGAGCCATAGCCGGGGGCCGCTCCCCTGAACCCTAAGGAGCCAATCTCGGGGGTCAGCCCCCTGGCCCGTAAGGAGCCAAACCCGGGGGTCAGCCCCCTGAACCCTAAGGAGCCAAACCCGGGGGTCCTCCCCCTGAAGCCTAAAGAGCCAATCCCGGGGGTCACCCCCTCGAACCCTAAAGCGCCAAACCCGGGGGTCAGCCTCCTGAACCCTAAAGAGCCAATCCCGGGGGTCAGCCCCCTGAACCCTAAAGCGCAATCCCGGGGGTCAGCCCCCTGAACCCTAAAGCGCCGATACCGGGGGTCAGCCCGCTGAACCCTAAAGAGCCAATCCCGCACGGAAAAAAAAGGTTGTCTCGTGCAGCCATGATGATGGTCGATTCGACCATCTTCGAAAGCTGAAAACCGCGCCAACCAAATTGTTGGCTAGATCGACAACCAGCAGGTAGTGACGCTGCCTTCATGCCGCGCGGCTGGGTCAGCCCTGCGGAGATGGTTAGATCAACCCGAGCGCTCGGCCGCAGCGCTCAGCAATTATGTCAAAGTGACCCATTTTGAGGGCTACCATACCCGCTTAGTTTTGCCAAAATGGACAGCGGTCATTGCTACAATTTTTCGGGGCTTTTAATGGAAAATAGGGCCAGGAGCCCCATAAAATAAATATCTGAGAACGCTAAATTGTAAAAATGAAAAATATGAAATTTGTTAATTTACTCAACTTATTTTACTACGATAGAATTTTTTCAACCCATTATTTGGGATTGAACCTGGACCTACCTAATCCTAACCTAACACCCTAACGATTGAGCTATGACGACCGATGATGAAGGAGCACAAAAAATCTATATTTAACCGTCAACGTCGATCTGCTTGAGTTTGATAACTGAATTCGAATCTAGATTTGTATTTGTGATCATTTGTTTCATTTCTTTAAATCGCACAGCCTGTTTTTTTCTTTATTATACTTTTTATTTCTACTACACACGCTACAAAAAAAAAATATGATCGGATTTACCAGTGTTTGGTTATTATTAACCATGCTGTCTTCTTGCTTTTTTTCCAATGAAGCTGCGCAGTTTAGTTAGTTACCAATATACCAGTATTGTAAATTACACGATACGGCTGACACCATGCTAGTGTGGCGTTTCCGACTGCGTAGTATGGTAATTTCAAGCTTCCCGAATTCCAGATGCTCGCCGACTTTATGGATTCTAACATCCACTCAACATATATTTTTAAATATTAACTCAAATTATCAGAAACAAATTTGATATGAAAGTAGTAGATATTTTACTTACTTTTTGATTAAAAATTCCGGTGCACATACTATCGCCGAATTTAGTTTCACGCATAGGCCGTTCCAAATCAAATGTAAACTGTGCGACGAGGCGCAGCGCGGCGTGGCGCGTTTCGGAGGTATCGGTTGCTGACTGAACCTATCTCATCTTATGCCAACGAGGAAAACGGAGCCACATGAACAATTGACAAATCTGCTACTTTTTCAAGAAAATATCCCTCAGACAAGCATCTATAGGTGCAAACTATAATAGACAGCGCAACACCGCGGTCACTAGAAAATAGAGCTAAAATTTCATGAGGTGCAACTGATTTTTTCTTCTAGTCGCCGCGCCGGCCACCGCGCCGGCAGGTTACGTGGAGTTCTTTGGGACAAAGGCGTATGCGCGCATCCGCCCTTTTTCGGGAGAACGCGTTTTCTGAAACTTAATTACTTCTAATTTCAGGAAATATACAGAGTGTACGAAAAATTCCCGCCCCCCCTTTTTGACCCTCCCTCAAGGGGAGGCAACTTTCTTCTTCCAAGCTGAAACCCCTAACTTGTGATACGTTTTTGGAGAGACCATCAAGGACAAAAAATTTTACAATATCTCAATCTTTGACCGAGTTATGATATATCAAAGGCCAAAGGTTTTTTTCCACAATTCATATCTTCGGTTCAAATTACCGTAGACGAAAAATAAAACAAGAAAATTTACCGAGTTGTTAGCTTTTTAAGTAAAAATTACAGAAATAATTTCAAACTAATTTTAAGGAGGATTTCGGACCCCAAAATACGTCAGTTCAAAAGTCATACGATTCTCCCGCGAAATTAGCCAATTCTCCGTAACTTTGTCCCAACATTATCTCGGTAAGTTCCAAATTAGTTGGACATTACGTTCTCAAGTACCCAAATTTTGGGCAAAGTTCAAAAAATCGAAAATTTAGGCGTCAACTTGAATCACCTTAACTTTTGTTTCTTGAACTTTGCCGAAAATGTTGACTCAAACTCATGACTTTCCGGAGTGACCTTTTAGGGTAATATACTTCTCTTTTACTTTAAATTGTTCTATATGGCTTCTTTTCTCACTTACCTCTGTTTTTCATAATATTTTTTCCAGAAAGGTAAAATTATTAACTAGTAAGCTTAGCCTTTAGAACAAGGGCGTATACAACGATCCACATTATCCTGCAGAAATCATAGGGGAATGTAGTCACAATGTTCCGTTTTTGCAAATAAACTGTCAAAGACTTGTTCTTCCAAACTAATTAAATTTCGTGCGAAGATATTGGTGAGAACCAGCGCTATACACTTTTGAACTGTCAAATGCGATTTCCTCGGAACTACTTTTTCGGGCATGCGACCTTGTTCCAAAGAACTCCTCAATTCAGGTTACACTTTTTCGCGTAGGAAGTTTGAAAATGACGCAAGAGGCAAGACTGGTCCACTGTAGAATATGAAAGATTACACAAGTATGCACCGAAAAAATAGTTAGTGCTTTAATAGCGAATTTTCGTGTAATATTCAGCCCCTGGGTCAAAATATGACTTTGGTTTTTTCCCTGTCTCCGCCGATTTCCCGGCATATTGGGATGATTTAAAAAAGAATTTTACTGGGAAAATTTAATTTCCTGGAAATTAATGCATGATTGAGATTATTAAGGTATTTTACCGCACACGTATCGCATACCGCATGTCTAAAAATTTGCCTTCCTTTTTCTGATAACAAGGTTTTCCAGTCGAAATGGCATATTCTACTTACAAATCCTTATATAAAACTGATCCGTTTGTTTTGAGTCTGGAAGGACCGAAAATTATATTATTAAGATAGCTAATTGGGCTACATCATCTTATTGCTTGCTGCTGACTTCTAATCGATCATTTTTTTCTCGATCACCTACTAATTTTCCGACAGGTTGAGATGGCCCAAAAAAATCTCCTATCCCGGTGCAGATAATACGCATTTCTATAAAATTCGGTTTTTTAAAAAAAATGGCACTGTAATTGGATCGCATTTGGCAAAAAAGAACCAGCGCAATTACAGTGTTTTCAAAATCGTGCAATTACTTCTTTTCTTTCAAAAATACTTATAATCTATGCATAGTATTAACATTTGCACAATTGTTTTCCTTTGAAATTAACAACATTTTGGTGAGAAGCAAAAACTATTTGCTACTCAAAGAGATTTAGAAAAAAATTACAAACGAGAAAAGGCGACAAAATCTCTCGTTTCCTGAGAGTGTAGTAATTTTTAATTTTGTCGTCTTTCAGTGATACAAGAGACAGCACCTTTAATTAGTCGAGTTAACAGAGAAACTAAACACGCAATTTGGCCTAGAACGGCGCGGGGCAGAGAGCAATGATGACGAGGACTTGAGATGAAAAGGATTAGCCCTCGGCGCGGCGGTCGGCATGCAATACATATTGCCGCCTACAAGACTGCATGAATACTTCACGCACTACATCAAACACAGTGCGGTCAGCAGCGGTCGGCGTGAAACGCATAGCGCCTACAAGACTGCATGAATACTCCACGCATTGCGTCGAACACAGTTCGGTCGGCGCGGCGGCGGAAGTTAAAATTATTAGACCACAATTACGTTTGTTCTTTCATAATTTTTTCTTTTAATACGGAAGGCGTTGTCCACATAGAAATAAGTTTACGAACCTTTACTTTCGCGCGAAGTTCTGTGAGCTTTTGCTGGTAGTGTTGACAGGGCTTTCGCAAAAAATTTGTAAAACACTAGTAACCGCGCCTTATGCATCTCTACCCCTCCGGCACGTTCACTTGATGGTTTTTATTGATGTATCAAAAAAAAGAGAAGGGGGGGGGACAGTAAAATACAGGCGGCCCATGGGCGGCAAGTAGGTCAATCCGGCACTGATGAGACACTTAAATCGAACCCAAGATGACGAGGACTTGAGATAAAAAAGAGAAGCCATCGGCGCGGCGATCGGCATGTAACACATATCAGCGCCTACAAGACTGCACGAAAACTTCACGCATTGCATGAAACACGGTGCGGTCATTGCGGTCAGCGTGAAACGGATAGCGCCTACAAGAATGCATGAATACTTCACGCATTGCGCCAAACACGGTGCTGTCTGCGCGGCGCGGCGGCGGAAGTTAAAATCATTAAACCACATTCATGTTTGTTCTTTCGTAATTTTTTCGTTCATTTCTTTTGAATGGAAGGCCTTGTCCACACAGAGATAGGTTTACAAAACTTAACTTTTGCTAAGTAGTTGTGTTGACAGGGCATCCCCAAAAAATGTGTTCAACACGAGTAAACGCGTCTTTTGTACCCCTCCCCCGCTGGCACGTTCACTTGATGTTGTTTATTGATGTTTCAATACGAATGAGAAGGGGGCGGCAAAATACAGGCGGCCCATATGCGGCAAGTAGGTAAATCCGGCCCTGACATGAACTCAATCGATGTGAAGCATTTGTTTCTTTCTTACCAAAAAAGAAGTAAAATACCGATGCTTAAAACCCATTAAAATGACAAAGAGTGTTACGAGAAAGAGCTCAGCACAGATCTTTCTCTCTCTTTTTCCCCTACTTGAGTGATTCAGACTGACCAAGAACCACAATGCATCAAATATGGTCCTCTTGACCAATAAAAATGCAAAACCTCGCGATTAGTGGGGGCGTGAGTGGTGTTGGGATACCAAACATCCCAGGTCTCAGCGTACCGCGTCAACTTTGGAAAATCTTAACTCCCCCTGAACTTGTTTCCCCAGGTGCTTGTTAAAACGTAAACGGTCTACTTTCATTAGAAAATAGTTATGTTATTTTATATGCACCCCTCAACGCAACGCCACAGCTAAAAATGTGAAAAACTGAACTTTTGAACTACGGCAACGTGGCAACAATAGATGAAATTGCCAAAATGGACTAATTTTGTAATTATCATTTGAAAGCTGGTGGTTTTCTCTAAATTTTGAGACCAATATCATCTCTCTACGACTAAGTGTTAGCGAGATATGCGAATTTAATTTTTTTACTTTGACTCCCCTCCCTCCCTCCGTGATCGTCCGATTTCAAAAAGCATCAGTGTTTTAGACTCGGGAGGTGATCCTCTATCAACTTTGAAAATATTTCGAAGATCAGGCCAAGGTTGAAAATGGCCGATTTGGAATGAGGTCTTTTCTTCCTTGCTCTAGTCACAAGAACAAGAGGCAAGCGAGAATTGGAATCGATGCGCGATACGTCATTACGAATCTTTGTTTACATTCCAAAGAGCCAAAAACGTGAATTCTCACGGTGAATGAGCGAAAATGTCTGTGTGTGTTTCATGTGCGTCTATGTTAGTGACTACGCACTCACAGAGGAACAAGTGCGTCTTCATGAGAGCGTTATCAGGCAACGCGCCGCGCCGCGCCGTCGCTAAATAGTCGCCTGAGACTCTGCGTGAAACTAAATTCGGCGATAGTACAATTACTGGCAGTTAAAGCAAATTTGACGAGAAATAGCAGATAATTGCTTCACCGATTTCAAGTAAATGATACCAAAACGAAACTTGTTTTTACCGTCAATGAATCATTTACAGACTAAATCAGTTTCACAAAAAGTTTGATTTCATAATAAGTAGATAGATAGTTCAAAATATACCTAAAAAAATAAACTACACGCAGTACCAATTGCCACAGTTCACGGTGGGACAGAAACTGTCAAATTTTGATTAAAGCTTATATTCAACAAATATCCCAGGAAAATTTTACGCTGCATCAGAGTATTTTGATTCTCTAAAATTTTAACACAAATAGATATACAAATGAAGTATTCAATAATCACTGGTCTATCATTTTCAAGGGACTTCCGTATCTTCCCGCTTTCGCAATGACTTTATACAGAACCGACACTCACTAAATAACAGAACAATTTTGCGAAACGCCCTTCAAGTTTTCAGAATTCACACATTTTGTTAGCCAGATTCATCGCAGCAACTCTTATAACCTCCAAAAAGTGGTCGATACAGGTAACTAGGAAATCTCGGAAAATATGCGTGGAAAGTTAAAACAGATAGATTTAAAGAGAAGACGGTAGCTGTAGAAACGATTCGAACACGAATTTGGGCAAATTACGCGTGAATTCACATGGATTAATATAGATAAATAAAGCCAAGCGCACAGACTCCGAACAACAACGTGATGAACTCGTAACTGAGTGACAAAGGAAAAATGGCGGACCGCAGCTTAGCCAGGCGGGAACTCTCACCGCGCTGACAGTACCTGATGGTTGGGTCGCCTTTGTGATGGCCAGTTCAGCTTTGTCAAGATGGTTAATCCGTCCATCTCAGCCACAGTGACATCCGCCGTAAGATTCTTGCTGGCTTGGCCTACATGTGAGGGTATGATAACATACATTGCTGGTTGCACCACTAAAAGATGCAACAGTCGGATTTAATTTAGGCGTATAGGTAAATTGGATTCGTGCTTGGTCACATCGGTCAACGTGGCTGGTGAATCTAACTATTTTTGTTGGTTCTCACGGCTTTTTACTTTTCAACCATACCGCATTAGCTGTTAGAGACAACCTATTTTTTTCCGTGCGGGGGTCAGCCCCCTGAACCCTAAAGAGCCAAACCCGGGGGTCAGCCCCTGAACCCTAAAGAGCCAAACCCGAGGGTCTGCCCCCTGCACCCTAAGGAGCCAAACCCGGGGGTCAGCCCCCTGAACCCTAAGGAGCCAAACCCGGGGGTCTGCCCCCTGAACCCTAAAGAGCCAAACCCGGGGGTCAGCCCCCTTAACCCTAAAGGGCCAAACCCGGGGGTCAGCCCCCTGAACCCTGAAGAGCCAAAGCCGGGGGCCGCCCCCCTGAACTCTAAGGAGCCATATTATATTCCAGGTACTTTCAAGGATGTATAAAAATAAATGCCAAGGCCTTGGAAAATGTCACCAACGTCCACGTCGTTATGCATTAAGGAAAGGACGGCGTACTTACGAAATGGATCCTAAAAATTTTGGTTAAAAACTTGCTTTTGGAGTGCTTACCTGAAAAAAAACACACAAACTATGAGTTTATTGAAATCGATGAACACTGAACAAGTAATCAGGGTGTCTAGCAATTTTCAAAAATGAAATTTCTTGACATTTTCCTGATTTCCCTGACAAAAAAGGTACAAAAACTGGCAACAAATTCAAAATTCCCTGACAGGTGGAAGAAATAATTCTCTGACGTTTTTCTGAAAAAAAGGGAAAATTTTCCCATGTTTTCGACACGGTTATTGAACCGATTGAACTGTTCAAACAGTTTTCACTGTTTTCACTCGAATTCTCATTTCTGACGCATGAGTCTCTTCGAGAAGGGCAAATGCTATTCACAATGGGAAAAAAAAACATATTGGATCTAGAATCCAGATTCTTAAAAACATGGACAAGAAAAAATACTCTTGATTCAATCAGATTGAAGCTTAAATCAAGAACCAAGCTTCTTAATCTAATTTAAGCGGATTTCCTTTTGATTTACGCTTAAATCTGATTGAATCAAGAAACCTTTTTCTTGTCAATGTTTTCAAGAGTCTGGACTCTAGATCCAATGTGTTTTTTTTTCCTAGTGAAATTTACAGTGCCTAAAATTTCAAGGAAAAATACATTTAAATTGTCTCAAAAACAAACGTTTCACAATGGGAAATTCGGCAAAATCCGGATGTTCATACGATATTTTGCCATAGCGCGGGAGCATAACACTTGGGCTTGTGTGAGGCCGGAGTGTTTGGGCGATTTCGCTCGAGCGCGGACGCATGGACGCGCCCGCTCATTTCGGGGCGACACGGACAACGGGCGCGGCCCCTTTGTGACGCCCGCACAAAAGCCGCCCGGCGCGGACAACCGCCCGACCGTGCGGGTAAACATGTACACGACTCCAAGGGACAAGGGCCATAGCGTTCCGCTCAAAAACCCCTCAACAAGCGATAGGGACTTTAAGGAGATGTGCGGCTTTTCATGGGCCAGCGCTCAATCAAAGGCTTCCGCCGCGGTTTCGACGTGGTATCGGACCCGGGTCCCGGGGCACGTTCGCGCTACCACGTCACGCAATGCCGTCGCCTGCGGGTGTTCGTCCGCTCATCTTTACAAATAAATACTATTCTTTACAATTCTAATCTTATTTGGAAGTGTTTCTGCCATACAGAACTAAGTGCAGTTATAAATGAGCCCCAAGACCCATAAGAATATGTGCATAACAGAGCTCACAACTGAAAAAAAAAACACATTGGATCTAGAGTCCAGACTCTTGAAAACATTGACAAGAAAAAGGACTCTTGATTCAATCAGATTTTAAATCAAAAGGAAATCCGCTCAAATTAAGAGGTTTAGTTCTTGATTTAAGCTTAAATCTGATTGAATCATGAGTATTTTTTCTTGTCGATGTTTTTAAGAGTCTGAACTCTAGATCCAATGAGTTTTTTTTCCAGTGCACGTCATAATTCCTATAGTTCCGTTTGGCATGAATACGTCCATTTTAATTCATCACTACTGCTGTTTTACAGAAAAAACATTCGGAAGTTACCAAATCTCCTCAAATTAAATGTCTATTCTCAAGGATAATTATGAATATATTCTCTTGAAATTTTTAAATAATTTTCATCTGATGGCGAATGAAATTCTTTGAAAAATTGAAGAAAAAGTATTCGCAGATATTCCTAAAAATTCGTGTTTTATCAAAGGAAATTCGGCAGCGTCTAAAGGCTCATATGGCGTTCTTCCTTAGCCCGGCAGACTAGGCAAAGTGCGTGTAAGTACTATAACGACGGCGAAAGTCTGCAATCACATATCTCGTTTGCGGTGTCTGAAAATCTCCGCCTCTATGTTATTTTTTTAAAGGAGAACAAATCGACATCATTCCTTGAAGTTTAAGCAAAATTTTCTTCGCACCGAGAAGAAAAATCCCGGCAGTTTTAAAGAATCGCCGTTGGGTAGTTTTCGTTAAAAAAATAAAGTATGACAGGAAGTCTGCGAGGTCGCAAACCGAGTTGTGTGATTGCCAACCTCCGAAACTACAAGAAAGAAACGCCCGCCCACAGTTGTACCGGTAGGTGTAACAAACACAAGCGCCTTCAACTACAGATGCATACAACTATTCATACTCCGAATACAACTATTCGTACTCGATGGACGTCCGTATTGCATACGCCTAAATTGAAGGCGCTCTGATTTTCCTGATCGTCGCGGGAGTCGTGAGAAGTACGCACTGTGCAGTTGTTATGTTTCACTAGTAAGAAATCACTCCAGAGAGGATGCGCGTCGATAAAGGCGGCCCATTTAAATTTGGCAATAGCTAATGTGGCTTGGTTCCTTTCTGCTAAACGCGGTGCTTTTACATATTGAACCAATGGATATGGATACAATCTCCGCCAGTTTGATGTATCGAATAGGATCCATGGTTTAGATGAAGAAAAAGCAGTGGTGCCAACTTTCGAGTGGGCGGGGTGGCGACCAAGCGTCGCGTCGGCAGGGCAAACTGTTTTCGGTCCATAAAAGCGGGAAAGGATCCAGCTCGAGTTGCCGTAACAGTGTTTGCTCTTGTAATTAAAGCCGAGTTTCATAGGAGGCTAAGCCTGGCATAAAATTTCGCCATCTCCTCCTGGGCGCGCCGTAATCTCCTCGTTAAATAAGTTTATTATTATTAGTTCCTCTCAAAGAGCTCCCGTCCTCTCCCCGGAGCCTCGGACGATCCAATATTTTCCGCCCAAAAAACCCAACTTTCCAATCCGCTTTCCGCACTTCCTCGAAACTCCCTTTTACATTATTTTTTGGCTCCATACCGTTTCCGCACATGCTTTCGCACCGGTAAAATTTCCGCACAGTCACCCCGAATATTGCCTGGGTACGAAATAAACCAATAACTTGCGAACGAGCACTGGAAAAAAGTCGCTTGATCTAAAGTCCGAACTCTCATAAGATTTGACAAGAAAAAATACTTGATTCAATCGAATTTTTACTTACATCGAGAGCCATTCCTCTGAATTTAAGCGGATGTCCTTTTAATTCGAACCGATTGAAACAAAAGTCTTTTTTGTCGTCAAATCTTTTGGAGTCTTAACTCTGCATCCAACAGACTTTCTTTTTTCAGTGAGGCATTGTTTGGCAACATTGAACCGTACACAAATATTTGGACGAAATGAATGGTAAGTTGAAGGACAAATAAATATGTAAGTACATTAGCATTCAAGTAGAGGAGTACGAAGAAACGACACAAAAAAAAGAAAGAAATTATCTTCGATAAATTGGGCTATAAGTATAAATGAGAATAAAAATACAAGTTTAAAAATAAAATTAAAATATTTTCGGCATATTTTCTGTTTGATTTAAGAAACATGTTTGGACGCTCTTTCCTCAAGAAAGCTGTTAGAGAAACGACTGCGAATACGTCCTCGAGGATGCTTGGGTTTGTTTGTGTCCTGGCAATGCTTGTAATGCAACTATTCGAACTTTGATGTATATCGTAGTGTCATCGCTAATTGAAGGCGTTTTTAGCGCGAATCCATTATATGCTCAATGCTTTTAACCTGCGGTGACAATGTAACCCATAGAAGCGTTCTGTTCTTTTAAGTCATGTCAATACGTGAGATGCAACTATTCGAACTTTGGCGTATGCCACAGTATCACCGCTCATTGAAGGCGTTTTTGGCGCGGAACCATTATATCGATGGTGAAAATGCAGAAGTGCGTTTCTTGGAAAACGCGATTTTTTAGGAGAGCAAAAAAAAAGTGTCTACATTCCTAGCTCTTAATGGTTAGTAGAAGGGTAATAATTATTGAAGATAGCGAGAATAAGATGCTTTTTTAGACTTCATCAGCATTTTGAATAATTTCTCGAACTGTTAAAAAATACGGCAGAAATGCCGAGTTTCGCGTTTCCGACACTACGAATTGACACTTAATCACGAGATGCACGTTTTTGCAATTAGTGATTTAAACTTGTTGTTGGCAAATTTGGATCATCTAAAGACTGAAAAAAGAGTTTGACGCCTAAAATTTCTTATCAGAAGCATTAGTTCGATCTCATATGGCCAGATCAAGCAATGTATGATTGAAAAATGACATTTCATCACGAGATACGCATTTCCGTAATTAGCGTTTTGAACCTGCTCTTGACCATTAAGATAAAAAGTAGCGTTTATTCATACTTGAAACTTGCTTAGAAGCTTTAGTTGATCCAATACGACGAGTCACTAATAAGTGGATTAGAGGATTGGCTTCCTTGAGTAACTTTTACACCATAGGTAAGAAGACAGTGCGGAGTTTCTACAATATATCGTCTCTGCGTGGACCCTCAAGAAATTACAAAGGTATAATTTTTTTTTTTTTTTTTCGATTTTCCCCCACACTTAAGCATCCATACTGTTAGAAACCAACAGCCCTCTAATGCCCGCGAAAACCCGGAAGGCATCCATGCTCCATCCATCCACGCTCAACGCCTTTCTAATGGACCACTGGACAAAGTACCTTTTCTTCAATTATGATTATTCACAGTTCATCGTCGAAAGCTTCTTTTATGCGTGCGATACTTATTGAATTCGCAACCGCTTTTCAGTGAGGTGCGATCTTTAAAACGGCAACTCTCACAGTCTTGCATGAGAATACAATGACCAAAGCCAGAAGGCTTAAAACCACAATCAGAACCGAGCGCTTAGACTCTTTTTTTAAACAAGACCTACAGAAAGAAAAAAAATCGTGGAACGTGCGATAATGTTCTTCCGGCATTTTTCAAAAAAACGGCTCGATTGAAGACTCGAAAATTCTGAACTTTTATGTTCAACATCGTTGTATGGGGCCACTCAGATACGATACAAAACAGCGCCTTCAACCCACTATGTATTCTTAACGGGAAATTTAGATACACAAATTGGCAGAAGAGGGCGGCAGTTTACTTGGAAACTGTTTTCATTGGCTCTCTGGAGGAATAATATCACTACCTGCTGTGTTTTCTGAAACTCCGTAATTTTTTGCGCACTTCATGCTTTCTCATATCGACAGTGTAAGTCGGCAATCACATAACTCGTTTGCGGTGTCTGAAATTCTCCGCCTCTATGTCATTTTTTTAAAGGAGAACAAATTGACATTATTTTTTGAAGTTTTTGCAGAATTTTCTTCACACAGAGAAGAAAAATCATGACAGTTTTAAAAAATTGCCGTTGAGAAGTTTTCCGTTTAAAAAATAATGTATGACAAGAAGTCTGCGACCTCGCAAACCGAGTTATCTGATTGCCGACTTACACCGTCAATATGTCTCATTTTGGTACAGTTAAAATGAATTTTGCCGTTTCAGCTATTTCAGTGATTTCATCTAAAGGAGGTAAGACGAATTTAGCGGGAAACTGGATTTGGAAAATTTGACTCTTCCTGCTCTCTTGGCTATGACGGCAGAGCCAAGCAGGCCTAAGCCTAAGCTGGAGAGGTTAGCGGCGCAGTGGGCGACATCTCGGCGGAAGATAATCTAATTGCCGGAATTCCCGCGTTCTCCGGGTCGACCACGATTAATGTGCGAGTACATCATTTTCATTTTTAATTGCGTGCCCCTAATTCCGGGCGCGGGAGCTTTGTTTGAGAATTTAGGGGGTAGCCCGAGCACCTAATTGCGCCCGAGTAAAGGTTCTGTTTAATTTTTTCCCCCGAGTTAATGGCCTCGTTTTAAAACGGGCTAATGCTGGGTACCCTCGGTCCCTCACTCCACTCCCAGGAAAACCCAGGACCGCGGCCCAGGGCAGGGCTTTCCTCTGCCGTCCACAGTAAAATCGCCGTATCTCCATTCGAGATTTTTCCCATTTTTTCCTGACAAAATACTATTTTACAAGAAAACTACCGAATAATATTCATCTTTCATTTTTGGAGTCAATGGACCACTAGACAAGGTACGAATTTTAGCATTCTGATACATGTTTCTTAACCAAAATTTTACGTAGAACACGATACGCACAACGAAAAGTACCGAAATCAACTCCTTACTAAGATATTCAATAATTCTTGATGCGTGAATTCGAACCACCCGCTCATGAAAACTCAATGCTCTGCGTGATTCACATGGCGCGCTAAACGTTCATCACGACAGTCTCTGCGATATAAAAATCCAGCAACCTCAATCTTGACGCTTTGGCTCAGCTATAGCAAATTGTCAATAGTTTGAACACCACATGGTGGGAAATGAACATTGTTCGGTTGAGAAACTTGCTGAAACCGTTGTAGTGCGCAATTTGACTCACGTAGAGCTTTGAGTCTCTTGTGAGCGGGCAGTTCAAATTCCTCGTAACCAATGTGAAATAAAAACGTTAATATCTTCGTTAAAAGTTGGTCTCCGTAATTTTTGTTGTAATAATCGTGTTTTGCGTAAAATTCTGGTTAAGAAACATGTATCAGATTGCTTAAATTCGTACCTTGTCTAGTGGTCCATTTTGGCATGCGGTTAGGAACTCAAAATTTAAAAAATGAAGCCTTGTCGCACTTGGATTTTCTTGTATTAGAGCGGTATGTGAGGAAGAAAAATATAAAATTTGTAATGGATTTATGGCGTTTTTGCTGTGGGCGACAGTCCTCTTCCAAGGTGCGAACCACCAGGGTTCCCGTGCAACTGAAGCCTGAAATTTCCCCAATTTTCTCTCACACACTGAAGCGATTTTAGGATCGTCTTCACAGCCACGATTGGATAACATTTTCCCAAACAGAGCCACTATCTGGCTCATTTTAGAAACGACATAAGTCCTATTGGCAGAGAAACGCTGAGGAAAGAATAAAGATAATTTTGCAAATATTAGGAGTAGGACCTACCTTGCAATATGCAAGACTTGAGTAATTTTTTCCTTTTTATTCTTTTTTTCCTTCATTCGTGTGCAGGTTATTTCAATCCCTTGCAAAGATCTAAATATTTTCGAATGTATGCTCTTGAATTATTTAACTCCAGGTTCGAAAAAATTGTGCTTTTTATGATGAGATATCCCTGAAGTTGACAAATAAAAAAGGTCTCATTTCTAGAGATAAGCCGATGGCGGAAAGGTGGCTCTCGGGTTGAATAAGCTCGGATCCCGGAAAGAAAAGTTGAGAGGTCATGGTTGCGATGTACAGGGTGTTTCAAGGTTAAACCACCAGAACACAGGAGCGCGTTATATGACTACAACTTAGACATATTAGCTGTATAGATTTGTTTCTTTTTTTTCACAAAAAGTCCTCGGTTGTAGCTATCATTGCTTCACTTCTTATTATTTAGCACTGAACTTAATTTTTAGCACTGAACTGATCAGAGGCTCACAAATATTTGAATCGTAAGTTAAACAAGAGCTTCGTGGAATCCAAGAGAGCCAAAACAAAGTTTTTGATCCTAAGAGGCCTAAGATCCCCTAGAACCCCCCCCCCCCCCNCCCCTCACAACTGGTAGTTTCAATACTGTTCAGGCCATGAATGAATTAAGCGCTAAAACTTACGGGAAGTAAGTGACCATAAATCATGAGTTCTGCCCAAAACTGTCACCAAAATTTAGAAAAGACGATAATTTCTCAAAGAATTTGAAAAATGTGGAAGTGGACTGGAGCACTTTCGTGGAATAGAAAGTATAATGAAAATAGAACTTAAGTATGGCGGAAAAAGACTTCTCTCGACTCATGAAAGCTTTCTGCAGCCGAGTGGTCTAACCGAGGAACACCCTGTGATTCGCCGTGTCGGAGGGTATAAAAAAAAATTAACTTGTTGCGAGATGGGAGGAAAACTTTCACCTTAATCCGTTGCAAAATCATCCATTAAGATTCGAAATTAGACTCGGAACGGCGGAGAAACGGAGCGACCCGTCAAAAGGAACGATTCGTTTTCCTTTGGAGCCCCGCTCAGTCTGCCGTGCTGAGGTAGAACGCCGTATGAACATTCTGGAATTGCCAAATTTCCCTTGATAAAACATGTTTTTTGACGACATTCTTCCACATTTTTCCTTACAATATTCAGATATTTTAGATTAAATTGCGTACGAAATCGTCCGAAAATTTGCGGGAAAAATATTCACAATTTCCCAAATGAAGTCGGTTTTTATCGAAGGAAACTTGGCAACGTCTGATGGCACATACGGCGTTCTTCCTTAGCACGGCAGCAGTGCTCCGTGGATTTTTCCGCGTCGGAGTGATGCAGGGACACCCGGCACATCTTTCTTCGAACGGGATTAGTGGATGTCGCTCCGATGAGATCATTTAATTTTTTTTATCTAAATGCAAATCCCTCGGCTTATCTCGCCGGTTTCCCGGGGGTTTTGGCTTCGGTTCTCGCAATCTCGATCCTTTCATCTCTTCATTTGTTCTCGGCGCTCTCTGTAATTCCTTGTTCCTTGTGCCGCTCCTCCGGGAAGAGATGCCGGCAGCTTCGCTACGCCAAGATTTACAAACAATGCAGACCTAGTTCGACGCATTTACAACACTTGGAAATGGGACAAAACTAACGAAATTAACCGCACGATGATGAACGGACCACCGCTTAAATGTTTCAATGGATGCACCGCCCCTCAAAAGAATCGAGTCAATTGGAGAGGTCGGACAAAATTTGGAAACTTTAAAAGCTTTTAAATCTGTTTACACAAAACTTTGAGGTTGGTTTCCTTGAGAAATTTTCATCTTGAATCACCCCTCAAAATTTAAAATGTGACGAAATAAACATCAAAAATTGCGAATTGCCCTTGTCTTTCGTTCCTCAGAAAATTGAGACGCGTCCATATTTGGACTGCATTTTGAAAATTGGACCTATAAATTCTGGCTCATCTGAAAAAATACTTACGTGCATAGGGAAACTAATGGCACATACGTTGTTTTTAAACCGGGCCGGAATTTATAGTTCCTAATTGCAAAATGTAGTCTATTTTTCAGTGGCAAAACCCACCGATGCACAATGGATCGAGTCAATAAAGAAGGTCGTACAAAATTTGGAAACATTAAAAATTTACGACTCCGTTTATACAAAACTTTGAGATTTTAAAAGTGGTTCCAATGATTTTCTCGTGAAATCCTTTTCTAGAGGCACCGCTTATAATTTAGAATGTGACGAATTAAACATTAAAATTTGTAGTTTTAGTCAAAAATTGCATGTCCGACCTTTCTGATGGACTCGATCGATAGTGCGGTGGTTTCCATCGCTTGTTAGTTTATTGAAGTTCTCATGATGGAAAATTGCCAATTTTTCACCTCGGTCAACGCTATTAGAAAAATCGGAGCTGAATCTAGAGTATTCGTCCGTTCTTAGATTATTTCTTCAACAATTGTCAATTTTTCATTTCCGTCTACTCTGTTGGACACACAAGGAAGTTTTGCCCCCTGGGCGAATCGCAGCCCAGCCCCTCCAGGAACACTTTGTGAGCCCTCGTGATTTAATCTAAATGGACCGAGTTTAGGTGAAAGGAACCAAGCCACATCAGCTATTGCCAAATTTAACTGGGAAATTTAAATGTTTACAAGAGAAAATTTGTCTGGATTCCTTAAAAAATTGCAAGGAATTTGCTTCGTCCTGTGCAGAAAATTCCATGGAATTGGCACAAAAATCTTCACGACCGTTTTCAAGTAAAAAATTAAATTGCTCCAGTAAATTTGGCAATAGCTGGTGTGGCTTGGTTCCTTCCTGCTTAAAATAAGGTCCAAATAAGGCTCCATTCCTCGTAACCTTGAAAAAGGTCCCGATTTGAGGGAAATCTGATCCCGATAATTTAAAGATAGGTACCCCAACATACGAAAAATATTAAAGGAGGCTTGTCACAGGAAACTAAGTCAAGAGGTGAGACAAAGCTTGCAGAAGCATAACTTCCGTGCTCAGGAAAAACGCCGTGTGAACATTCGAGAGTTGCCAAATTTATCTAGATAAGACACATAGTTGTGAGGAAAATTATTCATATTTCTTCGTGAAATTTTCAGATATTTTAGACCAAATTGCAAACAAAATTATCTGAAAAATTAAGAGAAAAATATTCGCATGTTCCAAGCAAATTCGGTTCTTATTATAGTAAATCCGGCAACGCCTGAAGGCTCATACGACGTTTTTACTTAGCACGGAAGATCAGAAATGCATGGTTCCTGGATTTTGTTGTGCGCCGAGAGCTTAAAGCTCATGAATTTCGGCGCTTGCGTCGCATTATTTCCTTCCCTCCATCGCTTGAGAAATGAGAGCTCCTACGCGAGAAAGTCATAAAGGCAGGCATCGAGAGCAACGCTGCCAATTCTTATGGAAACATTCCAGTTTTCGCGATGCTATCGTGTGAAACGGACATTTTCACGCGCAATCCGGCAGCCTTGCCCGGAAACGTGGTTTGAATAAATTAAACGAGGGGGTTGACGGACGAATTACAACTCGAATTTGGCCAGGGTCTGTAATACACTGCGCGGGAGGCTCACCACTCTCCCATGTTGCCGACTATTGGACTATTTATGCTAAAACGAACTAAATCTCATGCAAAACCCTATGCACATAGTTCTTTTTAGCACAGATACAGCTTATTGTTAACCTCAACGTGTATTTCGTCGCTCCTCCGACGTAACGGCGTATCTCGATTACGGGATGAGACCCAGAAAGCATTGATTTATACGTATAACACGGCTCACGGGGAAATTGACATACGCGCTTACGTCGAGGGGATTCTCGGGGATCCTTCGGCAATTTTATCGTATATTTACGAATCGGCAACTTGCTTCGATTTAGTCTTCAACTTTGAAGGAGCCGATCAAAAACGGTTTTAGAGGAATTGCTTCTTGCAAGGGTGAGGGATTTGCGATTCGACCGAATGTAATCGTCCGAGGGTAAAGGTACACCAATCCACGTAGTGGAAATTTTCAGGAAAGCAGTTTTCGTCGAGTCGGGTTGAAAAAATCGGATCTTGAAATTTCCACGGAAATCATTCCGGCGTTCGGAAGAAAAAGGAATGAGCGGTTTGGCACCGAAAGAGGTCGTAAATTTTGTGCGTGCGGGAGGGGCGTTTTATGCTCTAAAAACTGAATTTCGAGTTTCTGTGACCTGCAGTTCCATTCCCAGTGAAGAGTCAAAAATCGACAGCGTAAGTCGGCAATCATATATCTCGTTTGCGGTGTCTGAAAATCTCCGCCTCTACGTTGTTTTTTTAGAGGAGAACTAATTGACGTCATTCCTTGAAGCTTTTGCAGGACTTCCTTCGCACAGAGAAGACAAATCACGGCAGTTTTAAAGGACTGCCGTCGAGTAGTTGTCCGTTAAAAAAATAAAGTATGACAGGAAGTCTGCGACGTCGCAAGCGGAGTTATGTGATTGCCGACTTACACCGTCAAAATATCCTCTTACAACAATTATATGTAAAGACGTTTATAGCCTGAGATGCTGAATGTCTTAAAAGTATACTAACTAACTTACTAACTAACTAAAGTAACGTAGCAGCAGCGGCTAGTCGATAAAGAAATCAAAAGTCTTCGGTATGTGCAATACTCCTTCGTTGCTCAAGGTGGGCAACCTTCCTCCGGCCCTTTTCGCCAACTGAGTGCTAGGCGTAGGCCGCGATGGGTGTGAAGCTATTACCACGCAGCAGATGGGGTCAGGTCTAAAATAATGGCCTGTTTTACTCCCGGCCTGCCTGTGCCTGTGAAGCGTAGCGATGGATATATGAGGTGTGTTAAATGGGTGGTGAATTTCACTGCTTGCAACTCTCATCTACGGCGGGAGAATTAAAAGTGCCCGCTTGAGGCCCATGCTGCTGTGCTAAGGAAGAATACCGTACGAACATTCGAGAGTTGCCAAATTTCCCTAGATAAAATGTTTATTTTTGAGGAAAGTTATGAATATTTTTCTTTAAGATTTTCAGAGGTTTTCGATGAAATTGCAAACGAAATTATCTTAAAATTGCAAGAAAAATATTATTAAGTTTACCAGGAAATTCGTGGTTTATCAAAAGAAATTTGGCAACGCCTGAAAGTTCATACGGCGTTTTTCCTTAGCACGGTACCATGCTGAGGCCCAAGCTTCTTTAGGCGACGAGCGGTGCCTCAAGCCTTGTCAGCAATTAAATTTTATGACTCTCATTAGTACTCAAAGCAACTAATGGTGTAATTAATCCACCCTCAGACCCTCCTCTGCTGTAAAAGAATAAGCCCCGTTTGATTTTGATGCGGGGGCTGTTGGGTGTTATCAATACTCGTTCTTTTCCGACCTTCTTAAACTCACAAAAGCGAGAGGAAGGAGCAAGAAGTTTAGAACGCAAGTATTTGTCGAGAAAGGAAAAATAAGAGCCGATCAAGACGAGGCGTGGACCCAACTAATGAGATGCTTCAGTAATTTTTGATTATTGCAGCACGGAAAAATATTAGATTGCTAATTTAACAATTTTGTAGTTAGAAAACGAGTCCGAAATGTCTCAATGTAGATTTTGCATAAATTGAATGCTAATTTAACCACGAGTGGTTAAATTAGCTTAGATTGGTGGCTAAAATTAGTAGCTTAAATTAGTGGTTAAATTAGCTTTTCGCTATTGTAAAATGTACATTTGAAACACATCTTACATATTTTTTAACAATATTAATTCTTAAATGAGCAATCCATTTTTTCCCGTGAGTTTTGAAAAGAAGACAACACACTTGTTTCGTGAAAATCGTTGCGTCGTGAACGTTGTCTGGTGGTGCATTATACCCAGCGAAAAGCGCTGCAAGTACTGCAAGGCGTGTGTTTGGAGCAGAGAGAAAAAACTTGTGCAATATAAAGCGCCTTCAATCTGGACCGATACTCCGCACTACGCAGAGGTTAAAATAGTTGCTTCCGAAAGATCGGCAAGAAATTGTATAAAAACGTTCACATTCTAGTTGGATGCTGATTTCAATAATTTGTCACCTTCCAGGCAAAGTATCACAAGCGCCATGCGACGTTTAAAAATTTCCGCCGCCATTTTATTTCTTTACTGAGAAATTGTTGGTTGAATCTGTTTGGAAATTTCACTAAATTTTATCGGCAGCACAAAGAAAATTCAGTGAAATTTTCGGACAGCTTCGTTGAACAATTTCTCTGTAAAAGAATAAAATGGCGGCGGAAATTTTTAAACGTCGCATGGCGCTTGTGATACTTTGCCTGGAAGGTGACGAATTATAGATGTTCAAATCGTGTTCTCAGTGAAATTGAAAGAAGACACGCACGCATAATGCTTAAATTTGTAATTTGCCTAGTGATCTCTTCAAAATAAAATAATAATAATAAAAAATAAATAAAATATAAATAAAAGCAGCACACTCGTATTAGACGATTTTAAATTGAAAGAACGTGGCGAGAAGTCATCATTCGCCGATCGAAGCAGCGTAACTCTACTAGAAGGTTGCAAGATTCATTTAAACAATGCTATTTTTTTTACAAAACAGCATTTGTAAAGTGTTTGTTCCGAAACTTTTCCTGATTTTTAAATGATAACGGAAAAATATCAGAGGGATTTTCAGTCAACAATTCCCAAAATTCTCCTGGTAAAAATGCAATTTGCGGGAGGAAACTAGGCAACATTGTGACGCAGCTACGTTTTTGTGTGAAGAAAACAAGGAATCGTGGATCCGGCAACCGTCTTGTAAACAAAGTTGCCAGATTGTGGAATTATATGTAGATATTTTATATGTGTTTGATTAAGCACTGGAAAAAAAACACATTGGATCTAGAGTCCAGACTCTTGAAAACATTGACAAGAAAAAATACTCTTGATTCAATCGGATTTTTGCTTGAATCAAACCGAAATCCACTTAAATTAAGAGGCTTGGTTCTTGATTTAAGCTAGATTCTGATTAAATCAAGAGTACCTTTCTTGTCGATGTTTTTAAGAGTCTGGACTCTAGATCCAATGTGTTCTTTTATTCCAGTGAGGGAAGGAACTGAAAAAATCAGCACGATCTGGCAACTATGCTTGTAAAACTGACCGAGCCTCCCGGAAATCCGACGGAGATTTTCAGAGGGCGGCCGAGACGAAGCGAGGCGCCGGAATCGATGAATCTCAACGACGACAACTCAGAAAGGCACTGTTGCCAGATTATACCAGGAAATAAGCACTTTCCTCCACAGAAAATCCACATTTCATCGCACGATCCGGCACGGGAGCCGTGAGGAGAGGGCCAAGAAAATGAGCGGGGACCTTCCGTCGCTCCTCTGGCATAAGGGCGCATCTCGATTTTCTCATGAGCCCCGGATACAGAGACGTGGTGTGAAATGCGATATATCGATTGCTACGCCATTTAAGCCTATGGAAAAGGATCGATACACAGGGTGTTCGCAGCGAACGTCTTAATAATCGATTTTTTACAATAGGTTTAAATGGCAGAACAATCGATAAATCGCAAAGCACTGCCCAGATATCGTGGATTTCTACGTCGAACAGGGCTCATGAGGGAGACCGAGATACGCCCTTGTATCGGAGAGGCGACACTTTTCGGCAGGATTTTTAAAGCTCGCGACTTTCCCCCACAAACCTAGTTTCACACTTGCAGTCAAGTATGCCGTGGCCGATGGGGGGAGGGTGGAAGAGGGGGGCACGTATTGAGCGTGATCTATTAATCTTGCGTCTAATCTGCTGTCGGTGACACGCGCTCGACACTCGCTCAGATAACACGCCGTGTTGTCCGATTGTTTCCCGGGATCCGTCGAAAAGATCCGAGACAATGTATTGTAGAGACCCTCTGCCGTCATAGCGAGGAGTGTTGTAACTGATTCAGTCACCGTCAAAATTCGTCTAATCTTCACTGAAAAAAAGAAAGAATCTTAAATTTCCGCCAAGAAGTATTTTTTCTTATATCAAGAATTTTGCTGCTTAGTATGAACTACTTTTTTGATAAACCCAAGCCTTATTCTCCTTGCACCAAGAAAAATGCAGTTTAAATCAAGATAAAACAAATTCTTGGCGGCAAATTCAAGAATCATCATGCTTGAACCAAGAACATTTTTTTTTTTCAGTGTAATTTAAAAATGGCGTACAGAAAGGAACCACGCCACGTCAGTTATTGCTAAATTTAATTGAACAATTTAATTTTTTACATGAAAAGAGGGTGTGCGTATTCTTGTGGAAATTTCAGTGAATTTTCTGCATAATGCGAAGCAAATTACTCGAAATTTTCAATGAAATCCGCAGAAACGTTCTCCTGTAAAAAATCGAATTGCCCGGTTTTTGGCGATAGCTGATGTGGCTTGGTTCCTTCCTACTGAACAGGGTTCACAAATAGTATGTTACGTAGAAATCTTGAACTTGCGAGAGGGCTATCTCGGCCTTGTATTATTCGGTAGAGGGGAAAAGGGTGATTCTGACCGAAAATTTGTTCCTGCGTAAATGTTCGAAGGGACATTTTTCATCAGAAAGCCGTGTTTAGGCACGTGATCTGGATATCATTTCAAAACCACCCCCCTCGACACATTTTCCGCCCTGCATCCATAAAATGTGTTTCCTGTCTTCTTTCGTTTCCTAGTTCCTGAATAGCGTGGCCCTTGGCTCTATCTTTGGTACGATATGTTAGAAAATTCAACTGGCTGAAAATTTGGATCATAAATCAAGATGAAACCAGCGGGAAGCTCTAATACGTAGATGTAAAAGGCAATCATTCAAATCAAGTATTATATCAAATGCCGAGTCAGATAATACAATTTGGACGGTTCACGTTTTGTGTTAAGGCGAAGATCTCACGAGTTTTCAATGTTTTGAGGAAAACAACTCAACAAATCTACGAAAACTTGCTCCTTTGTGCATGTATGTAAAAGTTAAAATCGTAGAAATTTGTGTTCTATGACATGCTGCAATTTTCAGGCACATGTCTCTTCATGCAGGAGCATCGTTTAAAATACAATTGTACGATGCACATTTTTACGGAGACATTTTTTCTCACAGAAGCGATAAATTATTTAGTACAGAATTAGGTAGAGACTCAGAATTTCAGTACAAGTATAAATATTTAACCATTTGCCTAGGCATTTGACAAAATGCCTTATTGACTATTTAGCTGCAACTTAGATATCAGAAAAACGATCAGTGGTCAGGGAAGTTTAACTTTGTAAACAGTAATTATTTGTATTGTTTTTATCAACGCTTAAAAGCTGGAAAAGCCTGAAGTAATCAAATTATGAAAATGCCGAGTGCACATTTTTAAGCGGTAGCGCGTGAGTGAAGCGAGTGCCTATATCTGACAATAAGCAACTATCATGAACACGATTCCACAGACCGTACAGCGTTCCATCGGTCAATTCGTGAGATACAACTATTCGAACTCGGGTGTATGCCAAAGTATCAACTCTATTTGAAGGCGTTTTTAGCGCGTCAGATTGACTTGCTTGATGCTTGCGATGCGATGTAGCTATAATATTGTACTTGCCTAGTTGCTAGTTTACCGCTCAAAGGAAACTATGTAGGGTCTTCCAACGGTAAAAATGTGATTGTTTTAGGGATGCCACTTGGTTTGGGGACTCCAAAACTGAAAACACGGCAACCCTGCTAAAGTATTTGCTCCCTATCTTCGCACGGAGAGTTGGTCTTGATGTAGAGGTGGACTCTCAGGACCGCGTGGGATATCCCCTCCATTTTGGCCTCAACTTGAGAGCTTTTTTGAGCTTGGGAGTTGATTTCAGAGAAAACCAGTGGCACCATCGTATGTTTCTCGCGAACTTTTACGATAGAATCGACAGTCAAACCGCAAATTCCTCACACATGCAACATCTCCATTGCACCCCATGACTCTCCCAAAACGATACTCTACCAGATCCCGGCGACACTTGACAGCGGTGGGCTCGTCCCCGGCGAGGCGAGGCATCGAATCAATCGATTAAGGACAAGTCGCGTTTTCGCTAATTGACGGGTTCGCCGGACGCCGGCTTCGGCGTCCCCCCATTCGGCCCCCATCCCCCGGCCCACCCTCCAATTACGGTCGCGTCACCCGCACGGACCGCGGGGCGGCCGCAAAAAACGGGGGCGGCGGCGGCGGCGACGGGCGCGGCCCCGGGCTGCTTGTAATTAGCGTGGCCGCTGGATTCCGCATCCGGATCGTGGCTTATGTAAATCGAATGATCCGACTTAGCCCAGTTCATCGGATCCCCATTCGCCACCCCCTCCCCTCCCCCTCCGCTAAGCTAGCTGCACCGAGCCCAATAATTGTAGCCCCCGCCGCCCGCCCCCCGGGGGTTTTTTCCCCCGCCCGCGTTGCCGCGACTCGACACCAAATACACTGGGAAAAAATTTCTTGTGGTATTAATGTCAGGGTTGCCACAGAATTTAGAAAATGAAATTCCCTGAAATTTCTCTGATTTCCCGGACACTTGAAGATGTGACGGATGGCTGAGAAAACAAAATTCAAAATAGTTTCCCGGCATTTCTAGTTCAAAATCTCAAAGCCATTCTAAAAGCAAATGAAGGTGACTTAAAACCCTGATGATTTCGTCATTTTCCCTAACATTTCCCGGTTTTCCCTCACTATTTCCGGGTTTCCCTGACTTTGACAACCCTGTAATTTGACTGAAAGCGTCGTTTCTTGTCGGAAAAAAAAAATTTACAGGGTCGCCACAGAATTTAAGAAATAAAATTGCCTGACGTTCCCTGATTTCCCTGACACGTATTTCGGTGAAATTCCCTGACAACTGGAGATATAACAGGTGGTTAAGAAGACATAATTCAAAATAGTTCTCAGGCAAAATTCGATGTTCGAAACCTTAAACCCACTCTGAATCGATGATTTGCCATAGCTTCACGCGGAGAAAAATCGATAATCGCTCATTTACGCCTCGCCACTGAGGAGACTCGTTTCAGACGCAGCGTTTCCGGTCGCGGCGAAATTTCTCCAAGTTTAAAAATTCCACCGCCATCACCCGTTCCGTCCGCTCGGCCAAGAATTAGAGCCGGAAGTAAAGTCGCCCATTATCTCCGCTTTTTGCGCTACCGCACGAGATATATATCGTGCCATTTGTAACCTCACCGCACCCCCCGCACTGGACAGCTAATTCCTTCTCGCTAGAAAATTTTCACCCTTGAAGAAATCACAGGTAGTTAGGTTCTGGCGAGCGTTTTGCGGATCATTTAATGACAGCGCTCGTTACGATACACAAGATGCGTTGCTCAACCCCGAGATGGGACAGCTTGTCCCAAATCGAATTTCGGAATTAAAATAAGGCTGCTTGGTTCTATAACATTTACCGGAATGAGCCTCCCTTCTTCAGAGTTACAGCCAACAAAGTTTGGTCCAAAATACCCTTTGTTCTTGATTGTGACGATAGCTATTTATACGTGCACTGGGAAAAAATACGCATTGGATCTAGAGTCCAGACTCTTGAAAACATTGACAAGAAAAAATACTCTTGACTCAATCGGATTTTTGCTTGAATCAAAACGAAATCCGCTTAAATTAAGATGCTTGGTTCTTGATTTAAGCTAAATTCTGATTGAATCAAGAGTACTTTTTCTTGACGATGTTTTTAAGAGTCTGGACTCTAGATCCAAAGTGGTTTTTTTTTTTCCAATGTGGTTTTTTTTCCAATGTGAGATTACATAAAAATTGGTACTATTGTATCCTTCTCATCGCTGAGCACTTTCCTGACATTATACATCTCATTCATCTAATTTTGATCTCAAAAATCGACTGTGAGAAAATTCGCGTTCGACTTCAGGACATCCTATATTTTTGGAAGTCCGCACGGCTAGCTTACTCCGAGTATAAAAGTTACTTTCGAAAGTTGGTGCTCAGATTCGCTAGAGAATGACTCCTGACCAAGCAGTTGCTGAGCACTTGGTTTAACAATCCTATCCTAATTTTCAAAAAATTTCGTAGGTGAGTGCCTAACCCGACATTCGGACGTATTTATACTAAAAGGAACTATGTCACACGTAATTCCTATGCACATAGTTCCTTTTAGCATAAATGCGACCATTCATGAGTCATCATTAGGCGAATTTTCTTTGACTTTTTCTCAACAAGTTGCTGATCAATTGGATTACGTTTAGCAACAAGGAACCACTATTTCTGGCTCATTTTAGTAAGAACGTATAAGCCATTAGTTTCCAGAAGCCATTCGTATGCAGAAAGGTGCTTTCATGGAAGAGCCAGAGACAGTAGTCTCTTATTGCAAAATGTAATCCAATTAGCAATCGGCGAAAAATAGCACCGACATCCGAAGTTGATGAATGGAAAAAATGCACTTACGAGAAATCGTGATTGCCAAAAAACATCAGCGAGAAAGGACTAACCTGGAACAAAAAGGCAAACGGAGGTCTGTTAGATTAGATTATCGACAAAGAAATTTCTCAAGAGACAAAGGAAAACAAAACAACGCGGAGGTCCAAGGAAGTTACAACAAAATGACAAAACCTTATTTCGTCAAAAATTCGAGAAAAATATCTATTCTCTCCAAAGCGACCAGGGGACCCCTATCTGATATCTTCCAGACGCAGTATCAATCATCTGTTTTGGTCCGATGGAGGAATACGCTTTATCCTGGGCAATGCTAACTGCTCAATATTTTAAGTGCACCCATATGGTTGCTGGAATACATGCATTACATATTCATCCGCCAGATCGCATTTGCGTTTCAAATATTCTGTCAGCAATAATACGCACTCGTGGCTCAAACCAACACGCCCGTTCCCGCCTCCGTATTTCATTTTCTCTCCGTCTCACCGCGATAAAAATTCCTCGTCATTGTTGTCAGATAGTGCTGAAAAATCAGCATGTTTCCTTATTTAAATCCAAGTAAAATATCCACATTATATCGCATAACCCGGCAACCCTGTTCCTCGCAGCCAAATTGACAGCGGCTCTTTCTCACATCCTTGGAATATGAACGAGGATTTCCGACTTCCGTGGTCCATCGGATTCCAAATGCGTCTGATCGAGCTGCATTTTGACAAAAGAATAAAAATCTTTATGGTGCTTATAAATCTGTGGAAATTACTTTACTGCATTGGAAACCTTTAAAAAAAAACAGTTTCTGCCCATACTTAATCTGCCTGAAATTGAGGCGTTGAGAGCAGGATGCGCGTTTCTTGGTTGCGGTGTAATCTCCACTGCTAATTTGTATTTTATAGAGAGGGAACTATTGGGGGGATTTTCTGAATTTTTCACTTTTCAGCATTGAAAAATTATAAAGAAAATCTATTAAAAGTATTAACGAATTCCATGCATTTGCTTTAATAATAGTGGATGCGACGTTAACGGAGATCCTGAAACTCCGCACAGTGGATCGAATTAATTACTGAGGTCGGATGTGAAATTTTTTTAGAAAAACTACGAATTTTGTCGTTTATCAAGTCACGTTTATTTAAAGTTCAAGGGGTGCTACTGAAGGGAAATTTCACGAGAAAACAAATGGAACCACTTTTAAAACCTCAAAATTTTATATGAACGGAGTTGTAAGCGTTTAAAGTTTCCAAATTTTGTCCGACCTCTCCTATTGACTCGATGCACTGTGCGCCGCAAGGCCGCATGCAACCAAAAAATGAACCGCGTTCAGCTGCAGAAAGGAACCAAACAACATCAGCTATTGCCGATTTTTACCGAGCAATTTAATTATTTATAAGGGAACGTTTGCGCGGATTTTTTTTTTTGACAATTGTAAGGAATTTGCCTATCGCAATGCAGAAAATTCACTAAAATTTGCAAGCAGATCCGCAGAACCTTTTTCATGTAAAAACTTAAATTTCCCGATTAAATGTGGCAATAGCTGACGTGGCTTGCTTCATTTCTGCATAACACAGTCCAAATGCCCTTTCTACGCCCGGCGCACAGTGGATTGAGTCAATAGGAGAGGTCGGACAAAATCTGGAAAATTCAAATGCTTACAGCTTCGTTTCAAAAAAAACTAAAGGTGGCTCCATAGGTTTTATCGTGAAATCTTCACGACGCACCACATAAAGTTTAAAACGTGACGGGATAAACATCAAAATTTGCACGTTTAGTCAAAAATTTCATGTGCGACATCTCTAATTGACTCGATTCACTGTGCGGCGGTTAAGTTTCGCTGAAGAAACATATCTGACGATGCTTTGATTCCGACTCTCTTCAAAGCGATGGTCCATTGGAGAAGTAGTATGAACTCCTCGGGTTCGGCTGATATCTTATCCTCTATCTCGGCGGCGGGGGCGGGGGCGGGGGAAGGGACTTGGTTCCTCCGGTGGCGAAGGGATGCTACTTAGTCACGATCTCGGCGGAGCCGCAGTTGGGTTCCTCGGCTGATCCCTCTTTGGTATGCATCGGTCGTATGCGCCATCAAGTCGGGAGATTTATTCGTATGAATTCTAAATTATCCCCTGTCTCCCCCCCCCCTCCCGCCACGCCCTGTCCTTCTCCGCCGCGGGGAGCTTCGTCCGTCGACGCTCTGGTCACCTATAGAGTCCCTTCATACTCACAGTTAAGACATAAGGAATCCATTTCTGATTGGCTCTCGTATTTCAGGGCGCGATAATCTGCCAAGCTTTCCAGCGGGCTGATTCTCGAAATTGATAGACAAAACTGTGGACAAAGAAGACAAAGGGAGCATGGAGGGATCCTATTGGTTGAAATGGGTGGCTGTTACAGACCAAGAGAGAAAATGATAGGCTAACTAATTGGATTGCATTTTGCGAAAAGGAACCAGGAGCATTCCAATGCAGCCAAGATCGTGCAACTTACACTCTTTGCAATAAGATCACTGAAATAGTGCACAAAAGTAAATTTGCAATTGGACGTATTTCTGTCAAACGGAACTATGTGCATTAAGGCATGAGTCCTGAGACCCATAAGAATATTTGCATAACAGGGCTCACGTCATAATGCGCATAGTTCCGTTTGACAGAAATACGTCAAATTGTAATTTTAGTCTTGAGTTTATAGTTTATTGAAAGTAAAGAAAAAACTCGTTTGGATAATCAGTGTATATTTGCAAGGTAAAAAAAGTTGCAAAATCTTAGCGACATTGGAATGCTCGTGGTTCCTTTTAGCAAAATGCAATCCAGTCGGTCTCTCGTTGGTTGCCGGTAATTTGAATATTACCTACCTCATTTTTCCATTTCAACCACCCGCTTCCACCAATAGGATCCCTTCGTATCACTTTTGTCCTCTTTGTCTGTGGCTTTGTTTATAAATTTCAAGAATCACCCGCGGTAAGAAGGAACTCGGATAGAGTGTGCGCTTTATCGAATTCGGGATGAAATATACATCAAATTTTATTCCGAGATTTTTATCAGTGAAAGTGCGCACTGACAATGCGTGGGTTTTCTCTCAAGTATTCAAGCGCAATGTTCATAAATTATCTTCTCGAGTAAAAATATTTCATACGGAGTTTAGGTAAAATTTGAGTGGTTGTGCTGAATTTTTTTCTCGAGCTAGTCATCACTTTGACTGAGAAGAACAGTGAAACGTAAGCATCCACAGCCCCTTTTCAATCATGGGTTAGTTTGGTCACGGCTTTTCGGCTCAAACAGATTAGTGAACGCATCAGTTGGATCCAGTCGGGAAAAAATCAGACTGTGATATCGCGAGAGAGTTACGATCACAGTTTTTCAATAAATTCAGGTAGACTCCATAAAAATCCCATCAGGCTTTATGATGTACGGCGATTCTATTCCTGGGGCTTAAAATACTGCACGGCATATCGCGTGACAACGGAGGACTACCGACGGGTGTAACAGGTGATTTTCAGGGGGTAAGGCTTAGACACTCATCCACAGGGATCGTTTGTATAAAAATGTCCGTTCAACTCACGAGACACGCACTTGACGCGAAATAGCATTGTGTTTTCTTCGTTTTCGAGGTTAGACACATCTGGACTGCATTTTGCAATTCGGAAACAACTATTTCTTGCTCATGTTACAAACATCATATGTGAGGCTTGGAGGACGAGGCGCATAAATGGAATTTTTAAAAAAATTGAGATGCTGAGGATTTCAAGTAAAATTCGCTCCAAAATTTAAATCTTTAAGCATCGAAATTTGCCACCAAATGTTTAAATACAGAATAAAATTACATGGAATCGAGTGAGAGATAGCACAAAAGAAAACAGTAAAACTACAAGAGGTAATTATGACTAGATAACTAAAGACTGTATATACACTTTTGGATGGCTGCTGGAAATCGCCGTTCGGCATGTCATCAGCAGGAAAAGTCAGTTTAAACTTTCTTTCTGCCATTAGGATCCATGTAATTTCGATAATTCAAACACGTATTTCTCAAAACAGCAAAAAACTACACTTATGAGCCTTGTCCTCCAGTCCCCTCATATGGACTGCATTTGGCAAATAGGAACTACAATATCTGGCTCAGTGTAGAAACGACGTATGCACCGTCAGTTTCCCCGTGCACATGAGTGTTTTGACGGATGGACTGGAAATTGTAGTTCCTAATTGCAAAATTTATTCCATATGTATCATTAGTTTCCCTAAATCGGTAGTTGCTTTCCTGGATGGAACATGAATAGTAGTTCCTTATTGCAAAATGCATCCATGAAATGCAGGGATGCTGTTAGTTTGAGCTGAATCAGTTGCGAGGCGTGGATCATCGGCCATCGAAATTTTCTCTTCTAAGACTACGTTGAATAATGGATCATTAAAATACTCGTCGCTAACACTCTGATAATCGATCCGCCACGAGTGAAACAGTGAGTGTTCGGAGAATCAAAACGCCTTCAATTCCGTGCGTATGCAA
Organism: Bemisia tabaci; assembly: GCF_001854935.1. Taxonomy (NCBI): domain Eukaryota; kingdom Metazoa; phylum Arthropoda; class Insecta; order Hemiptera; family Aleyrodidae; genus Bemisia; species Bemisia tabaci. Next base: position 3,332,626 of record NW_017547181.1, read on the forward strand.
CACGGACATCCATAGAGCTCGAATAGTTGCATCCAGACATTCGTCGCATGGACCCTAACTTAGGGCGCTTTGCTTGTTCATCCCTCGCCTTAACTTGATTCCAGCGATGCCTATGTCCCGATCAAGAAGGATCAAGTAAACTATGACAAATTTCAATTGCGGCATTTTTAAATTTTCGAAAAGTGCTTTGAGTTTATAGGAGTGTTACAACATTGCCGGTCCTCGAAATTGCATAGATTTTAGGCATCTGATCATGAGGGTAAGTATGGTATCATGATGTGCATGCTATTTTTAACTCTTTCCCAAATTTTCGCGCTTGATTACAGAAAATTCACACAAAAACATAAACATGGAGGCTTTCTCATTCTTTAAATATTAAAATTATAATGACCGCGCGATTTTTAGGCAGGGCAATGTAGATTACCGCTTCTGGTTCTAGACGCCTCCCTTGCAAGGAAGATAGTTTTTCGTTCGTTGACACACGGAGAAAAAAAACTTCGTGCGTGGGACCCGAAATTTAGGTCATAATATGGATCTCTGAAGTTTTCGGATTGAGCATCTGAACACTTTAGGTCCAGCTGTTGAGGTTTGGATCACACATCTGAAACTTCAGTTCTTACATCTGAAGTACTTCAGAAGTAAGAACTTCAGATGTAAGAACTGGAGTTTCAGATGTGTGATCCAATCCTCGACAGCTAGACCTAAAGTGTTCAGATGCTCAATCCGAAAACTTTAGAGATCCATATGACCTAAACTTCGGGTCCCACGCACGAGGTTTTTTCTCCGTGCACCATACTCAAGACCCATTTTTACTATTGACTGGTCAAAGGAGCACTGAAACCTAAAATAATAACCTAAATAAATGACAATTCTCAATTAAAATTCACACCAACACTTCCATAATATTGGAGGGTCGTTGTTAGGGATGTAAGCCACAGCCGACACAAACACAGTGGAGCAAGATACGATGGCTTACTACGACATCGACTCGATCGGAGGCCACGGAAGTTAACAAGTTTGGATGCTGAAGCAATTGAAGTATTAGCGTGACGGATCGAATAGAAAATCCCAGTTTGATTTCCGCTCCTCTCGCTCATTGTGCCCCCCTCCCATCTTCCGCCACCATGCCCCCCCCCCCAGCTCCGGAGCCCCCTCTGCGCCACGGCCAAGTCGGGTTGTCGACGCTTCTCTCCAGGAAACCTTGGCTTTGCAGATCCCCGGGGGGTGGGGGTGGGGGTGGCGGGAGGATCTCCATCCTCCGGGGTTGCCAAATGATTGGGATTCGTTGCTCTTTTATATAGCGGGGCTGCTCCAGTGGCGTGGCGAGCTTTGCGATCCATCGATATTTCCCCATTTGAAGCTGTGGTAAATAATCGATTATTAATGTGTTCGCTGCAAACACCCTGTCTATCGATACTTTTACATAGGTTTAAATGGCAGATCAATCGATATATCGGAAAGCACGCCACGCCACTAGGCTGCTCCCTGGAGTGCCCCAATGAGGTTCGTGGAGGGGAAACCTACTGATTAGAACCTCATCCCTGGAGACGCTATACAGAGTGATCCAGGAGCCCCGCCCGACGCACAGTGCGGAAATCTCATCGAAAAAAATCGGAAATTGACTTTCAAATTTTTAGAATGTTTTTATGAAATTCGTGATCAGAGCTATTTTTCTGACACGGAAGTATACTATTTTTTAATTTCCTTGCGAAACCCGTTTTGAATATGGGTTTGAATTGGACGTTAATTCGATTGAAAAAAAACTGACTCGTATGAAATGCACAGTATTTAAGTTTTCAACTTTTGATAAACTTGTCTCAATAACTAGGGATAACCCTCTAGGTGGTAAACATTTTCTCACTCCTTGGACATCCAACTTCAATATGCAAAATAACTCTTGCGACTTTTTAAACCTATTGCAGAAATTTGCAATTAGAAATTGATTACGATCGGGTTAAACTGAGCATTTTCAGTCGCACTAGTGAGTCTCATAACTCCTGATTATATGTATTTCGCGCTTTTTTGACATTTTGTGTCAGCTCTCGGATGCTGGAGAAGTCAAAGGTCCAGTGGGGCTCAATCGAATATCTCATGCCCTTTATGGTTCCGTATTTCTATTTTTATGGTGCCTTTGATTTATGTCCACACCACTTATGGAAGTTCCGCACTGCGCAAAGGCTGGAGGCATCACTCGTGTCACTTTTAAAAAAATTGAGAAAAGAATTCTAATTTTTGAAATGTTCCTAGGTCAAAGGAAACGGCTGTTTAGAACCTCCAAAATTTCAAAAGGACCACCCTGAGAAGGGACAAGAGCCCTAAGAGTGCGGGGCTTTTTGATCACCCTGTATCGCAGAGAACTCGCACACAATCTGGACGATACAATCGGGAGAGGTGAATGTTGAACTCATGGATAAACGCTAAATTCAGCCTGGTGATGGTTGAAGAGCAACCTGTCGAGAAAAAAATCGCATAAAATTCCCGTAATGTCGTCGTCCCCCCCCCCCCCGATCAAAAAAATCAAATATAGCAGGAGAGACAAAAAACTATAAGTGATCTTGGAGTGGCTGAAAGAAATTGAAAAAATAAACTTTAAAGAGAATTCAGTACCAGGAGCAGAGCTTTTCAGACGGCTTTAGGTTACTTGGATTTCATATGGAATCGCTAGCAATTTTGATTTGATGGAAATGTTCCTTTTCTGCATTAAACCGGCGGTTCGTAAGGGGTTTTTTGGGCGATCTCGCATATAAAAGCAAGTACAACCCTATGAATACGGCTCTCCTAAATAGGGAACAGATTATGATCTCTCATTTACAGAATTTTCCTCGGATTTCAATCGTCCTCTCACTATTGGTTGTTTCCTCACGAAATAACGTAACTACATTTCAACGCTGCCAAATTTTCCCTTGGAAATTGTATTTTTTGCAGGGAATCTTGGAAATTTCTCACTGAGGATATTTCACTGATTTATTTTCTGATCATGCAAAAATCAGAGTATTTTTCACAAAAATTGCATGGACTCATTCTTGAGAAGACTTAATTGCTTGCGACAGTTTTTCAACCTTGAAACGGAGTACGTCCTTTCGTCCTGAAAACGGCGAATTATATTTTTCCGCGTGACTCTTAGGAATTTTTAAACGAAAACTTCACTGATTTTTCTTCTGATCGTGGAAAAATCAGAGTATTTTTGACAACATAAGAGTATTTTTGACATATATATAAAAAATTGCATATGCTCATTCTTGTGAAGATTTTATTGTTTGCGACAATTTTTCAACCTTAAAACGGAGTTACGTTCTTTCACTCAGAAAACGATGAATTGGACGTATTTCTGCGAAACGGAAGTAAGTGCATTATGACGTGAGCCCTGTTATGCATATATTCTTAAGAGTCTCAGGGCTCATGTCTTAATGCACATAGTTTCGTTTGGCAGAAATACGTTCAGTTATAGACACGAAAACGGGAGCAGCTGTAGAGAAACGTTGGCGGATTTGTCTACGACAACAGCGCGAGACCAGGGCCGTAGTCGTGGGAGTGAGAGGGCGAAAAAGTTTACTTATTTTGTTCTTTTAATGATCGTATTGTTCTTCCACATCCACACACACACAGCCACACCGACACGGACACAGAGGCTGGCTGCGACTCCTCGAGAACAGATGAAAAGGGTGGCGGGAGAGGGTTATAAAACTCGCTCGCCATGTTTACTGCTCTCTATTCACTCGCCACATATTTTTTCCCTTGTTTCGCGAGGCGGCCGCGACCAGGCCTCCGGTGTTCCAGACCACCACCGCCATTTCAGCTCAATTTCGGAGGCAGTTTCCGCCCGAGAGGGGCACAATGCCAGAAAATCTTCAAAAACCCCGAGCAATAAACCCTCCGACCGGGCCAGGATTCCAGTTCAACAAAACTTGTTTTCTCTTTAAAATTGCACGCAGAACGTGGTGATGGAGAACGAATGAACAGTCTTTTGCGAAGGGGAACCATAGTGATATGGACTTCAAACGGAGATGAATGGATCGCATTGCACAAACGGGAACCGAGCCAGTGTTCTGCCTTCCCCTTAAAATTTTAGGAGCCACCTTGGCCGGAAAGCCACAGTGCAATGTTCAGTTCATACCCGTGTCTTGAGGCTCAGCAGAACACCTTCGACGGTCAGACTCCTTCAGAAAATTTTGAAGGCAAGATGCGGATCGGTATGGTTGAATGATACATCATTGAATTTAGGTATAGAATGGTTGACCTGGCTTATTCCCCGATTCTCGGGGGCTTGTTATGTCTACGAAACCACAGTTTTCTCCCGCACTTCCCCAGGATTTTTTGAGGGGAAAAGTATACGATTTACGAAGTTTCAGACATGAAAATCGGTCTTGTGTCTCTTCGGACCGCATATTTCAGGATTGCTACGAAATTTAGTGAATGAAATTCCCTGACGTTTTCCTGATTTACTTTACACATTTTGGTAAAATTCCCTGACAATTATGGATATGTCAGATGATTCAAAAGACGTAATTTGATATCATTTCCACGCAAAATCTGTTGTTCGAATTGACAAACCCATTCTGGAAAGCAAGTACAGCAAAACGTTTTTTCCTGACACTTCCGTCATTTTCCCTGACATTTTCCAGGTTTTTCCCTGACCGTGGCAACATTGATATTTGGCGTACATTCAAATTTTTTAACTCCAAAAGTGCTATTCTGGTGATATGACAATTTAAGTATGCCGTTCAAGAGGTCAATAAAGGCGGTCAAATTCGAAAACGAAATGGTATCTAGACAGTAAAAGGAGAGATTCCCGCGCGATTTCTGCATCGAAAACTACCTGATTTTTTTCTAGTTTTCCCTGAAATTTTTCATTCCTTCATTGATCCCGGGTTTTAGCGGTCAAATTTGGAAAAAATAAATGGTATCTGGACAGTAAAAGAAGAGATTCCCGATTTCTGCAGCAAGTTCCCTGAATTTTTCCTGATTTTTCCGGAATTTTTCATTCCTTGATTAATCCCGGCTCTAAGCGCTCACATTCAGGGTTATTTGCACTAGAAAAAAACACATTGGATCTAGAGTCCAGACTCTTAAAAACATCGACAAGAAAAAATACTCTTGATTCAATCAGATTTAAGCTTAGACCAAGAACCAAGTCTCCTAATTTGAGCGGATTTCCTTTTGATTCAAACTTAAATCTGATTGAATGAAGAGTCCTTTTTCTTGTCAATGTTTTCAAATTCAAGAGTCTGGACTCTAGATCCAATATGTTTTTTTTTTTTTTTTTTTTTTTTTTTCCAGTGTGTCGTGATTGACAAGTGTCATTGTATTTCAAGGTGAGTAGGGTGTCAAGCTATCATGGATTTCAGAATTTTCTGACTTTTCAAGACTTTTAAACATGGACTTCATTGACTTGGACCGGACTTTTCAAGAGCTCCTGTTCCGGCCACCTGCTCGGGGGAACGAGGGGAACGAGAGGGGGCCGTCGGGGGTGGAAAAATGGGATTTGCATCGTGTTCTGGGGGTGGCGGGTTGCGCGAGGCCCCGGCCGTGCGGATTAGAGGCGGGTGATTGCACCCTCCGTGATTCCGGCGACAAAGCGTTTTAATCAGAGAAGAGGTGGAAGCCTCACCGACGACCGCCGGGTTTCATATCGAGAAATTTCCATACCATACATTACCCCTGCCAATTTCCAAAGCAAACACGCTTTCGAATTTCACAGTTGACTTCATCACCAGAGATGAAAGGTTATTTTCATATCGTTTCGCCTTTGCCTCCCCCGCTTCGGGCCCCCTCCCCTCCGCCCTCCGCTGTTTGTTTACTTCCCTGTCCTCTGATATCCACACGGTTGAGGTTACACTGTCGTCCTAACGAAAAACACCGTATGAACCATTGAGCGTTCCCTAATGTCCTTTAAAAAAACTTTAATTTTCCAAGAGCCTCGTCAGTATTTTTCTTCTAATTTTTCACAGGATTCCATCCCCAATTTTATCTTAGATACCTGAAGATTTTATGAGACAACATGCATGCCTTTCCTCAAAAAATAGTCTTTCTTCAGGGGAAATGTGGCGACACTCGAATGTTTGGACGACGTTCTTCCTTAGTACGGCTGTTCAGGGTAGAGTGTTAGAGCGACCTCTTTTTTTGATTAACTTGCGTGTTGGAAACCGAAAGAATTCGTACGAATCCAGCAAATTAAAAAGTCCAACTCATCGCTGTAGGGTTAGAGCAAATAACTTTTCAATTCCGTCCCAGATCTTCAACGTTTGATTATCGCGGGCCTTCCAAAAAAAGCCAACTCCTCTGGCAAAAGTAGCTTTGAACAATTTGCCTCGATGAAACGTATTGGGATGAAAAGGAACTAAATCCATTTTGACAAGAGCCCTGAGATTCATAAAAATACATACGCAACAGAGCTCCTGTCACAATGGACATAGTTCCTTTCGATTTCAACGAGTTCAACTTACTTGCTTTATCCTCATCAATTTCGACAGCAATAATGAAATATGGAGGGAGACATTTCTTTGAAAGTATTCCCAGTGATACTAACGGCAGTGGCGTTTCACAGCTAGCTTTTAATACACATAGAATGATGCTAACAATGAGAATGAGAATTTTTTTGAATGGTTAAAGGAGAGGTATCGATATGGACCGCTTCGAGCCCTCCCTAGCTGAGCTTCCTCAGCTCTGCTATTTTTGGCTCATTGAAGATCTATAATTTACAGAATGCATCAAGATTTGGCCGTTTTTGGTCTATTTTTGGGTAAAATGCTAGCTTAAACGATTTTGGCGAAAAACACAGGTTTTGCAAGTTTCCAGTCGAACGTATAATAATATCGGCATTTTCCGGAAAAATCGGCCTTCAGAGCCGACTTTTACGGAGAAGTTAAATGAACTTAACTGATGAAAACGGATAAATCTGGAGGATTTTTTTACTCAACTTGACAAGAGTGTCTCTACTGAAAATTAAGTCTGCAAGGTCCTATTTTATCCGCGGACGATCACAATTAGGCAGCCACCAAGAGGACCGGATTTTGCAGCAATTAGAAACTGCAAAATCAGGCTCATCTGTATAAGTACTTGCGTGCATGGGGAAACTAATGCTATACATAAAGGGTTGCCACAAAATTTAGAAAATGAAATTCCCTAACACATCCGAAATTTCCCTGACACATATAAGTAAAATTCCCTGTCAATTGAAATATCCAATATGGCAAGAGATACATAATTTGAAATAGTTTTCAGGCAAAATTTGTTGCTCTTAACGCGGTGCATAACGTTTGCGCACACTTTTTTTACCGATAACGTTAGCGCACACTTTTCGCGAATATCATTTGCGCACACTTTTTACCGATAACGTTTGCGCACACTGCACTATTTGGCAACGCTGCAATGATGCTACGCGTGTCACCCGAAAACCGGAGTTTGTTTTGATCCGGGCGGTCATAGTATCGCTTCATGATAAGATGCGCACACTGGGCGCAATTGCACCTAATGTAAACGGCGTTCCTCAATTTCTTAGTTACATCCTGCGAAATTACATTGATACTACATTGATGTGTGGCACCTGATGTGTGGCACCTGATGTGTGGCACCTGATGTGTGGCACCTGATGTGTGGCACCTGATGTGTGGCACCTGATGTGTGGCACCTGATGTGTGGCACCTGATGTGTGGCACCTGATGTGTGGCACCTGATGTGTGGCACCTGATGTGTGGTACCTGATGTGTGGGCAAGCCCTCTCACTTACGACGCTTGCACGACAACAAATGGCGTTGAAAGCTTTAACAGCAAGCTTTGCGGGGAGTTTTACTATCATCATCCGAATGTCTACGAAGCCTCTCAACAATTTTCTAAGGCTCAGAATATAGTGTCTTTGAAAATTAAATCTGTGCGAAATGATGAGGTGTTCACTAAACGGAATGATCAACAAAAAAAAGATGATGAAATTATTGTTTTAACCAATTCGTATCTCGATAAGGACCTGAAAATTACGGAGTTTCTGGAAATGGTTCGTGAAGTTAAATATCCCGACAAAAATGATTCAGACGAAGAAAATAACCCGGAGGCTGTAAATGACTCTTTCAATGCAGACGAGCCTGATGAATCCATTTCTGAAAATGGTGCTGATGAAACTTGCTCTTCAAATGCAACCTGCCCTGAAAACAGCCCTAAAACCCGTCCTTCCACTGAAGATAATTCCGGTGAAGACAGTGACAGCATTTTTAGCTGAAGTAACAGCGAAAAATCTGTGAGTAACCATATACCTTATTGTTTTAACTCTCTTCATTTTCTATTTTCTTCTTATTAACTTATTTATTCATTTACTTATTGCCTGCTTATTGGAATTTATTTAAATGAAAATTTCCCCTCGTCCGTTTATAAATTATCCGTCCGTTGAATTGTCTTATCACGAAGCGATACTACTGACGCATCATTGAAGCGTTGCCAAATAGTGCAGTGTGCGCAAACGTTATCGGTAAAAAGTGTGCGCAAATGATATTCGCGAAAAGTGTGCGCAAACGTTATGCAGCCTCTTAACGCCAGTTCCGTTCTCAAAAGCTAATGAAGGTATATTAACAATTTTTCCTTGGCATTTTTGTCATTTTACATGACTCTTTCGTCATTTTCCCTAACTTTTTAAAATTCGACATCCCTCAGTTTTTCCTAACCGTTGCGACTTAGCAGATACGTTCTTACTAACATGAGCCGGGAACAGTTTCTAATTGCAAAATATAGTCCAATTAGCAAACGCTGAGATCCTGCGGGTCGCTGATGTCGTGCACGGTTCGAATTTTCCTGTCTATTATTAGAGCCTGCAGATCACATCAAAGGAATTATATAAATAGACACTTAACCCCTCCCCCTCCGCCCTGCTTCCTTTCTAGAAACAATCTCTACCTCAATTATCACAAAGACACCGCGCACGCAGGTAGGAGTTCAAGAGTTATTAATAGCTCCGCGTTGGGTCATCCGAGGACGAAAAGGAAGGGGACAATCGCCCCCATCGATCCACTAAGTATCCCATCTTTGAGAGGACAATTTATTGTGCTCAAGAGATCAATACTCGTAATATTATCGCACCGAAATATGGTTTCAACCATTATTTCAATAAAAAAGAAATTATCATAAAAAAAAAAAAAAAAAAAAAAAAAAAAAATTATTGACTGAAAGAATACTGGAGAAAAAAACACATTGGATCTAGAGTCCGGACTCTTGAAAACATTGACAATAAAAAAAAATACTCTTGATTCAATCGGATTTAAGCTTAAATTAAAAGGGAATCCTCTCAAATTAAGAGGTTTGGTTCTTGATTTAAGCAAAAATTCGATGGAATCAAGAGTATTTTTTCTTGTAGATGTTTTTAAGAGTCTGGACTCTAGATTCAATGTGTTGTTTTTTCCAGTGAACATTTTTCATTGTGTGTAACGAGAACACCTCGCCCACGGCGCGGGTAGTCTTTGGCGATATGTATACACATGTAAAGTACAGAAAACCGTATACGAATGAACGTGCGCGTAGGTTGATAAGTTCTAAAACTCTTCACCTCTCTTAATTTAAAAATCTAAATTTTCGTTTATACTCCCATTTTCAAAATTATCTGTAAAGACGTTAATAGCCTGAGACGCTGAATGTCTTAAAATTATAATAACTAACTAACTTGCCTGCCTATGCACAGTGAAGGCAGACATGTGAACGTGCTAAGAAACGTGCCGACCCAGCGCTCTTTTTCTTTTGAATTTTGATCGTTTTAGTTTTCAGCATGGACCTGCCCATATATTTAGCGTATCTTCCAATGAAACCTTATTCCCTAAAAAGAGCGACAAAAGAGCAACTGATCCGAATTTGGGGGAACAACACGTGTATCTACATGCAAACTACCACACGCAAAATACAAATCTATGTGCTCCTAAGTCGAGAAATTGCCTACCTTTGCACAGTGAAGGCGAGCATGTGAACGTACCCAGGACGTCAAGCTACGTCGCGCCAAAGTAGCATTTTTCTTCAATTTTTTGGATATAATAGGTTTCAACATTGACCGATACATATATTTCACGGATCTCCTGAAGAAACCTCCCTTAACACGAGCGATGAAAGGCCACTGATCCGAATTCGGGGGAACCACATGTGTAAATACATGTAAAGTGCCTTCGGCAAAATACAAATCTATGTGCTCCTAAGTCGAGAAATTGCCTACCCATGCACAGTGAAGGCGATCATGTGAACGTGCTGAGGACGTCAAGCTGCAACAGCACCGGCGCAGCGCTCCTTTCTTTCTTTCTTTCACATTTTGGACGTTTTAGGTCTCAACAAGGTCCGATCCGTATGTTTTTTACGGATCTCTCGAAGAAACCTGCCCCAACACGAACGATAAAAGGCCACTGATCCGAATTCGGGAGAACCAAATATGTACATACATTTCAAGTACCGCAAACAAGATTTAAATCTACGTGCTTGTACGTCGAGAAAGTGCCTACCCTTCAACAGTGCAGGCGAACATGTGAACCTGCGAAGAGAACCGGTCCAGCGCTCTATCTTTCACATTTTGGACGTTTCAGGTTTTAACAAGGCCCGATCCACGTATTTCACGGATCTCCCGAAGGAACCTCCCCTAACGCGAGCGATAAAAGGCCACTGATCCGAATTCGGGAGAACCTAGTNGGGGGGGGGGGGGGGGGCGCTTTGACCCAGACGTCTATCGGCGGTCGCGTCGCCGTCGGGCGGTCGCGTCTCGGGATAAGTGAAAAGACGTATCGATTCGGCGTAACCCTGTTCTGCCGCGCTGAGGAAAAACGCCGTATCGACATTCGAGAGTTGCCAAATTTCCTTCGAAAAAATGTTCATTTTTGCGGAACGTTACGAATATTTTTCCTTGAAATTTTCGGGAGCTTGACGTGAAATTACGAACAGAATTATCTGAAAAATTGAAGGAAAAATTTTCACAAGTTCACCAGGAAATTCGTGTTTGATCCGCGGCAATCTGGCAAGGAATGAAGGCTCATACGGCGTTGTTGCTTAGCGCGGGAGTGTTGAGGCTTGATGTTTGTCAAGGGTCGGACGGGAAACTTCGAGCGTCCACCCGTCGGGCGTCTTGGGCGGCTAAGGACCCGCCACTCGCGTCTTTTTATCATTCAGAATGAAAGTGATCAATCATTTTTATCGGAGGCAAAGCTTCTCGCTTCGGAATTCCCTGCTTCGTCCTCGCCGGCCGGGGCCGAGTTTCTTGAACCGCCCGCCACCGCGACCGCGGCAACGCTCCCCGAATATATTTTTATCGGGGTTTCGTGCTTTCGCCCCCACTAACGCCCCCGACTCCCTTCTCATCGGCCTCTCATGATAACAATTCATAACGAAGTGCGAAAAATGCGGATATGAATGGTATTCTCATTACTTGTATTCTGCCGTGCTAAGGAAGAACGCCGGATGAAACATTCGAGAGTGAAAAAATTTCCTTCGATAAAACTTTCAATTTTGGAGAAAGTTACCAAGATTTTCCCTTGAAATTTTCAGGCTCTGTATTTGAAATTACGAAGAAGATTATTTGAAAAATTGGAATAAAAATATTCAGAAGTTTACCAGAAAATTCTGAAGGTTCATACGGCGTTTATTCTTGGAACGGCAGTATTCTCATTGAAATAATCTAACAGAAAATTTCACAATTTTTTTTTTAAATTATGATTGCACGCAAAAACCAGTTGAATCAGTCAAACCCCCATGAAGCTTTAGAAAAAAAAGAAAAATTTACTTCGGCTTAAAGTTTTCTAAACTTAGAATACTTAGTTTGAGACTTAAAATTACAACTTGGCGTGTAAAATTTTTATCAAGTCAGTTTAGTTTCAATTTTTCCTAGAGAAAACATTGATCTGCAAGTGCTAAGTCCTGCACCTTTGCCTGCTAGCGATTACTTTATTTCAAATAATGAATTACGTATATCCAGTAGTCCGTATTTCATCGCACAAAAGAACGTAAGTGCATTTCTACGTTGTAAAATTCTCACTCGTCGATCATATTTCAGCTAGAAAACTAATGGGATTTTCAAACTGAAATGTTCACTAATGTTTCTTTTGATAAACCCAAAAATCAGTTCAGTCTCGGATCGGAATCGCACCGGTAGCGTGCGGTGCTTTGCGATTTATCGATTGATCTGCCATTTAAATGTATGGCAAAGGATCGATAAACAGGGTGTCCGCAACTAACATCTTAATACATTAATAGATTTTTTATCATATCTTTCAATGGGAAAATATCGATGATCCATCATTCACGCTCCACCAATGAATCGCAGAATTATATTCTTAAAAAAAAAATGTGTTCCAGATAAGTTTGCAATCTCGGAATGGGGTTACATTCTGGGAGCCTACATAATCCCCGATTAATTTCCCGAAAGCTTTTCTCTCACTGATGAATCCTGGTGATTCCCGAGGTTTCGAGGTTCTAATTCTGACTGCTTTTCTCAGTTTTCCCGACTTTTCCGGTTGCAAAAAAACCTTGAGACGCCCCGACGAAGATTTCCCGGAAAACGCTGAAAGCGGACGTAGCGGGGGGATTGCGGAAGAACTAAACAAGAGGATGCCATCGCTGCCAGATAGTGCTCATTTTTCAGCACTTATCCTATTTAAACCCATGTGAAATATCCCCATTTTATTGAACACCCTCGCAACCTTTGAGGCGCCCGGCACAGCCACTTCGGCGCACAGTGGAACGGACCTTCACAAGAGATCGGACATATGTATAATTTTTAATTATAATAATTGTATAATAAATTTATAATTATTTATAATGTATAATTGTTAACTAATACTGCCATGCTTAAATTAAGAGGAAAGCCGTATGAGCCTCCGAATGTTACCCCTTTCAGGAAATATGCAATTTTGAGAAAAATATGAATATTTTTCCTCGAAACTTTAGGACTTAGTAGATCAAACTACGAACAAAGTAAAACATTGACTAATTCTCCCGAAAATTCGTGATTTATCTGAGGAAATTTGCAACGTCTGACAGCTTATATTGCGTTCTCCTTCAGCACGGCAGAATAATAAAAATTCCAATGTTCATTCCATTACATTGTAAATTTGTAAGAGTGTTTCTCGAAGGGAAGGTCTACACACTGAATACCGAAAAATTCTTTGAAGGCTGAATGGAACTCTAGCATACGTCAAGGATTTGCAATTCAAGTGCCTCCACGTATGCAAAATGCCGCGAGAATCATTTTTGGACTGCGACAAAAGATCATCTGACGTCAGTTTAGCTTCCGTGAAAGGCAGAAAAGGAACCGAGATGACGGATCTCCTGTTCTGTCTAAAATATCCTAAGTCTAAAAGTAGGTAAACTTCTTTGGAGTGGCCTCTACCTCTTGCTTAGGACGAAAGTACTCATATGGCAGTCCAATGGTTAGGGATTCGGATTCAACAAGTGTAGTATGGAGGTTAAGTTACTCACGTTGACTTGTTCATCATGGCATTGAATTAATAGTAGTTCTTACATGTCGTAAGTGGTGCTTACCTGAAACATAAAAAAAAAATTGTCTTTAAAATAAGAGATAAAACAAAGGTAAGAGGAGGGGCGAAAAAAAATATCTAATATCACGTTACGCACACGCATTTATATCCTAGATGCTCAAAGTTTATGTTTCTAATGTTGAGTTTTTGGAGAAAAATTAACAGATTTGACAATACTTTTAATACTTCATTTGTTACGGAGCCACAGACATATGTTCTTGATTGATTCTACATAAAACTACAGTGCCAAAGCCTATCTGTTTTGTAGCTCTTGTTTCTATACATGTTTATCTACGATATAACTACGAAATCGATTAGTTTTTGAAACACTTTGAAAATTAACTGTCCGTTAAATTAATTTATATAATCATTATGAATATGATTTTCAATGAGGTCAATATGCATTAGACTAATTTACCGATTATTTTATATTTGCTTTTTTTCTTTCTACACTGAAAAAAAATTCTCGGCGTTTTTACCAAGGTCCGTTGGTACCTTTACCATCTCACTTTTTTTTACCAATTATTGGTAATTTTACCAAGACAGACTGGTAAACTTACCTAAAAACCGGTAATTTTACTGTTTTTTTCAGGGAAGAATACCATTTTCATTGATAATCAATTCCCGGTAACTTTGTCATTTTATCTCGGTAATTCTACCACAGTCGATAAAAAATATTGGTGTTCCATATTGGTGTTACCGGGGTCCAGTAAAATTACCGAGAAAGTCAATAATTTTACCGAGATTTCTCGGTAAAATTACCAATTCCATAAATGGTAATTTTACCAAGAAAAAACCGGGATCAAATAAAACCCTGAATTTTTGGTAATTTTACCCTTTTTTTAGTAAATACACCGGGATTTTTTTTTTCAGTGTATTTTTTCATTAAACATACAAAATAGAGAGCTACAAAATTAATGAAATGATTCTGTTTCGCCTGTTCATTCTAATGTATACATGAGTAATATTCAAACAGCGCAAAAGAACACAGCACGCATTGAAAAACACTGAAACTCAAAGCTTCGTTGCTGACTCCTTGTTGAAAATCGCGTGCGGAGCGGAAAGCAATGATGTAAATATTGATACGTATTTAGGATTTCAAGCCATCAGTAAAGAATAATGATGATGGAGGAGAAAAGGAGAATTAAGTGTCTCGAAAAGCTCGTGAACATGGCGAGACACAAGCCCTTACATGAAATCAACAGATTCAACGAGCATTGCGTTGGATTTGGTTGATCAATCCGTGGGATACAACTATTCGACCATGGGTGCATGCCTCAGTATCATCCCTATTTGAAGGCGCTTTTAGTGCGCGGGATTTCATTCAGTTCAACTCAGTTCTTTACGGTTCGTCAAGAGCTATTGAAGGTGACGGCTGGTAGTTACAGTATGAAATTCATGTAGGGTGTCTCTGAAGGTAAACACTGATCAAGAGACAACGTTAAACATGACACTAATATTAAGTGCGTATACTTATATTTCAGGGTATAGGTTTAGTCGATGTACATACAATCCATGTGTCAATAAAATCTTAACTCTAAGTATATAATTTCTATTTTTAGGGTTATCATGATTTTCATAATGTGAAACTGCATATGGACGTTAGCTTGAGTATGCGGTGCGGTGGTGAGGAAAAGCGCCGTATAAACACTCAAGATTTCCCAAATTTCATCCGATAAAATGTTTATTTTAGAAGAGTGTTACGAGTATTTTATCTTCAATAAGCTAATTTATAACCGATCATGAATAAAATTCGGTATAAGATGTCGAAGAGTAAAATATACACAAATTTCCGAGAAAATTGGAGGAAATTAGGCAACGTCTGAGGGAGTTTTCCCCTTAGCACGGGATTTTTTGGACTTCATACATTTACTTATTTCAGAGAAATGTTGCGGATATTTTCTCTAATAATTTACAGATAATTGAGATCTGATTATGAATAAAATTCTGTAAAACATTCGAAGAGCGATATTCATAAAATTCCTTGAAAACTGGAGAAAATTTGGCAACGTCTGAGGGCGTTTTTACTTAGCGCGGGATTTTTTGAACTTGATATATTTACTTATTTTAGAGGAGTGATACGGACAATTTCTCTTGAAATTTTCGGGTAATTTAGATCTGATTATGATCGAAGGGGAATATTTAAAAAAATCCGTGAAAATTGGAGGAAATCTAGCAACGTCGTTAGGCGAATTTCCTTAGGACGAGTGTAGAAAGGGACTCGAGTCCCACTGTGCGGCGGGATAATCGTCTCCGAGTTGGGTTATCCTGGCTGGGAGTCCTGTGAGCTCTGGCTGGTGGAAAAAATTCCACCGCTCCGGGAGCTAATGAAGCGTGAGGACTCGTAACTAAAATTTGATGGAGCGGGTGGCACGGTGGGGCTGGGGCACGGCACGGCGAAGCAAGGGCCGAAATCACCATTTTTATAATCGAAAGAGAACAACAGAACCTGCTTCGCCTCTCGCCTATCGCGTTGCTCGCTTTCCCTGAAAAAATCAATTCTGACAACTCTCCAGGGTGTCTAGTATTTTTTAATTTTGAACAATCCTGATATTTGCCTGCTTTTTCCTGATATTTTATAAAAAATTCCTGATTTTGTCATTTTGAAAATTCCTGATATTTTCCTGATTTTTTATTAGGCCTTCACTATACGACACAAGCGCTACGGGTGAGAAGTTATAGGATACAAAGACGGCGCGACGACTCCTGGCAAGGTAGGCAAAAAGCAGTAAGACTTCTCCGCTGAGGAGATTCGCGTAAGAAAACGAATTCCTGATAAAACATCCGATTTTCCTGATTTTTCCCTAATCGGCCAAAATTCCTGATATTTTCCGGTTCTTCCGGTTTTTCCTGATGCTAAACACCCTGCTCTCTACCTCACCCTCCCGCGCCCACCGGAAAAAGGACCTAAACCTCCACCCGTCGCTAGGTTTAATGTACTTTTCTATTACTAGGCTCATGCCGGATTAATTCCAAAGGGCCGTCCGTACATTGGGAGGATCTAATCGGAATCAGCTCAACTGCATTTCACGTGGCCTCATATCCACTCGTATTTAATCTTTTTAGGGGAGAGGGACACAACTTGAACTGCGTTTAACAGAAAAGAACCAGGCCACATCAGCTATTGCCAATTTGAAAGAGGCAACATAATTTTTTGGACGAAAACGGTTTTGCGGATTATTGTGCCAAGTTCAGTGAATTTTCTGCACAGTGTGAAACAAATTCCTTAAAATTTTCAAAAGGGTCCGCACAAAAATTAAATTGATTCGTATAAATATGCATTTTCAGTTCCGGGAAAGGGACTTGAAGCAAAAAAAAAAAAAAAAAAAAAAATACGACAAAAATGTACTCAAAAACGATTGGCAGTGGGTGAGTCTATGGTATGCGTGGGGTGGACGTAGAATCGCGAATAATCAAAATCTTGGCTGATCCTGATTTCGAGACATCGGAACTTGAAATTTTCATTGTACTATAGTTCGATCCATTTCGATCGAATACATACCTACCCTCTCGTTACACGCAGACTTCCTATCATACTCTTTTTTTTAAACTAACAATTCGCCTTCTGCTGCGTCTGCAGCAATTGTGGTTACGAATATGTTGTGCGTGCTGATTTCAGCCCATTACATACTCAACTCTTTGAAGGCGATATATGTGCGGAAGTAGCGCTATCTCTCGGAAAACGAACAAAGTACGGATTGAGCGATTCATTCAATCCCTACTTTGTTCGTTTTCCGAGAGATAGCGCTACTTCCGCACATAAATCGCCTTCAAAGAGTCGAGTATGTAATGGGCTGAAATCGGCACGCACAACATATTCGTAACCACAATTGCTGCAGACGCAGCAGAAGGCGAATTGTCAGTTTTAAAAAAGAGAATGACTGGAAGTCTGCGCGCAACGAGAGGAAATGTATCCGATCGACATGAATCGAACGGAAAACAAAAACGTGAACCGATCAACACCGATTTAATGGGCAAATTAATTAAAAAGCTGATTAAAATAGGTAGAAAACTTGCATTTACTATGACAAATTCAAATTGCGATACCTCGAAATAATGAACACAGAAGATTTTGATTTTTTGCGAATTTAAGTAGTCACACGTAACATAGACTCACCCCCCTGCAAACCGTTTATGAGTACATTTTTGCCGTATTTTTTTTTGCTTCAAGACCACTTTGTTCCCATTCCCAGCTTACAATTGAGACGTTAAGTACGAAAATGGCCCTACTCCGCTGCGGTGTTTTAGAATCTCATAGGCTAATTCATCCTTTAGAGAGGTAACTATTGGTTGAATTTTCCGCAATTTTACATTTCAACCATTGTAAAATCATGGAGAATATTCCGTAAAAGTCACAACTAATTACATACATCTGCTTTTATCAGTACGGATGAAATATTAGCGTAGATTTGGAGACACCACAACCAAGAAATGCCTTTCCTGCGCCCGGCGCACAGTGGATCGAGTCAATAAGAGAGGCCGGACATGAATTTTTTTTACTAAAAGTGCCAATTTTATGTTTATTTCGTCAGATTTTAAATTTCAAGGGGTGCGTATAGAAGAAAATTTCACGAGGAAAGCAGTAGCGAGGCCACTTTTAGAAACTCAAAATTTTGTATAAACAAAGTTACAAGCGTTTAAAGTTTTCAAATTTTCCTATCGACTCGATCCACTGTGCGGCGCTTCAGTTTTGGCACAACTCGAGGCCTCGATTATCCGTCACATTGCATTGTTGCCAAAGTGTGCGGTCAAGTCACCCCCTCCCTCCCCTCCCGTTAAGAGTTTAGAAAAGGACTTCACTTTTACGAGTTTTCCGCCACGATATGGCGTTATAGGCGCGGATTGGCTCGTGAGTGTGGGCGGCGAAAGGGTAATACACCGCACACACACACACACAGAAACGCACACGTTTCCCGAAAAAATGCGCGGATGGCGGGGGAGGGGGAGGGCGCGGGGAAGAATAGACTGCTCAACTCAATGCCATCAGGGCCGGAGTCCCGCGCTCCATCACTCATCCGCGTTGTCAAGTCTTGCTCGGCCTTTGTTGCCCGCCGCTGGAGAAAAACCGCCCATGCGCCCCAGGCGTACCCTATCAAGTCGAGCGGTTTTGTGAGATGAGACCCCCTTCGACGTTGATGTCTCGCGGGGAGTAAATTTCGGGGCGGGAAGTTGATGTTACAGCACCCGTCGGTATGTGGTACTATATCTCCACCTTTGTGGAGAGAGTACGGACACCTGGCCTCGTCGAGTTTCTGTATCATCTAATATGGTGGTGGGCTCGGATCGAAAGAGGGTTATTTTTACCTTTCGATAGTTAACGTAAGTTGCCTCGGTTGCCGATTTTCCCATTTGAAACAGTGTCTTCGTTCTATATCAACAGGCTGATTATTGAAACTTAGAGGCAAAATGATTGAAAAAGGAGACGAAGGGAAAACGTAGCATTTTATTGATTGAAACTAGGCTTTTTGTAGAATAAGTGGTATTCATTGACTAGATCCAGCGCGGTGATGATTGAAATTGACAGACCAAGTGATAGACAAAGAAAAAGGTGAGAAATTAGAGTCATCTTATTGGTGGAATCGGGTGGTTGCGATGGATAAAGGAGGGGTGAGTAAGAGATTAGCTGACGGTGACTCACCAGAGACCCATTATTAGTCCATCATTTGTCCCCTTTGTCTATATTAACCATCTGTTTGAACCAGGGAGAACGCAACATTTTACTCTTGTCTCCTTTGTCTATCGCTATGTCTATCAATTTCAATAATCAGCCAGCATGGTCTCTCGTAGGTTGCCGTTCGTTAGTCTATTACTCACATCTTTTGTCCATGGCAACCTTTTGCTCCTAACAAGAAGATCAACTCTATCTCTCCCACGCCCTCCTTTTCAATCGATTTGTCTATCGCTATGTCTATCAATTTCAATAATCACCACTCTGAACCAGTTGAAAACAATCACATGTTGACCATGGGAAAACCCTACATGGTTTCCTTTGGACGGCAAACTAGCAACTAGCAACTAGCAACTAGAATACAATAGCTACATCGCAAGCATAAAGCAAGTTAATCCGACGCGCTAAAAACGCCTTCAAATAGAGTTGATACTGCGGCATACACCCGAGTTCGAATAGTTGTATCTCACGCATTGACCGATGCGACACAACGCTGGCTCTGCTAAGCAGCTCCTTGCCTCAGGGAGGCCCGAAAAGGCTTATTATGAGATTAAGGGAGCTTTAAGAAAGTTTTTTTATTTATTGTTTCTTTTCTTGTTCCTGTAGAATTTCATTGTGACCCAGGAAAAAAAATCCTGACGGAAAATTTAAATATCATCATGCTTGAGCCAAACACTTTTATGGGTGTTGATATGAGCTGCATGGACCAGTGAAGATTTTTAAAACTTGGCAACACTGTCTTTCTCCATTTTAAAATGTATGTAAAACGATCGATTCTTGATGAGGCAGTTTGCCTTTTTGAAAATTGATATATTTAATGAATTTAAATGCAGGGAAAACAGTGTTGTCAGCTTACAAAATCGCCCCAAGCACAAACCATGGATCGTGGAAGTTACTGAACGAGAAGGAAGGAAACCTAATTCATTAACTGAGACGAAAATCAACTTAATGGGTTTTCTTACGAAAAATCTGCAAACAGAGCTACGAATCGACCTGTTTTTCCAACGAGTGGATCTCTGTTTCAAAACAGTATTCAATTTTAACCGCGCCTAACGGTCCAATCACAGGTGGCTGTCTTGGAATAAAAAATAATTATATTTACTCTACCCCCCCCCCCCCCCCTGAACCCACCTCGGGTGCGCCGTTCTTTTCGTCATGGGACCTCTCCGAGTGGAAGCCGCACAGTAGATCGAGTCAATGGGAGAGGTCGGACGTGAAATTCTTGACTAGAACTGCAAATTTTGATGTTTATTCTGTCACATTATAAATTTTGAGGGGTGGTTCTAGAAGAAAATTTCACAAGGAAACCAATGGAACCAACTTCAAAACCTCAAATATGTATGAACGGAGTTGTAAGCTACTAAAGTTTCCGAATTTTGTCCGACCTCTCCTATTGACTCGATCCACTGTGAGTCGGTGATTAATTGAAGCGATAACTCAGAAGGTATTAAAGACTTACATTGATTAATTTTAATTAGGACGCGACAAAAAGCAATCAAAAGAAAGGGGAGGTACTTTCCGTCGAAGTCCAAAGTCCATTACCTTTTTTTCCCCCCGTTCTTTTCCAATTTGATTTTTTCGCCTTTGTCTAAACCTGGAAAGTCGTTTCAAGTCATTTTATTAATCAGAGACTTTACTCGAACTTCACTACAAGTTATCTTTCCCGATTCAACGCTGCAAAGTATTCAAAACCAGTTCAGAATCACGGCACCGAAAGTTGCCGTGCTCTCGATCGAATCCGAGCGTCTCGGATCCAACCGCAAAAATCATTATTGCACGGTCGTGGATTCGTTTCTTATTAGACAAGCGGTAAAAGTTGTAAAAATCAACGAACACCTCGGCAACACTGATGTACGAGAGAAGTGTAATCCCGCAAGTTTCGAATTGAAATGCGAAAGTTCTCTTTGAAACCGGCTGAACAACAGGTTCTAAGAAATGGATGTTATCAGAATTGTTAGGATGAAAAATTCGAAACTGCAATAAAATTATAAAATGGCTGAGTTTCCACATTCAATTGGATCGGGAATACAGCGTCGGTTCGTTTTAATAACATAGCATGCGTCTTTTCAATAAGAAGGCATGTTCGTTTGCAGACGGGATTTATTTATTTATTTATTTTTTTTTTTTTTTTCAATTTTATTCAGAATTCCTGGAATGCTGGCTTTCGATTCGAGTACATTATTGGTTTTTGACGAGTCGGCGGACTCTTTGAATGAGCGGATGCGGAAACCGTTACGATCGAATTACTTAGACCTTTTCGATAGGGTGGTTTTTCAGCACTTTTGAGCAGAGGCCTGGCGAGCTCTGCGAGACATCGATTGATCTGTCCATTAAACCTATGAAACCGAATCGGTAAATGGAGTGTTCGTAACGAACACCTTAATGTTTGATTTTTTATCACAACTTCAAATGTAAAAGGTCGCTAGAAATACGATCGTGCCACTGGTTTTCTCTGAAATCAACTCCCATGTTCAAAAAAAGCTCCCAAGTTGAGGCCAAAATGGAGGGGATATCCTACGCTATCCTGAGAGTCCACCTCTACATCAAGACGAACTCTCCATGCAAAAGATAGGGAGCAAATACATTGGCAGGGTTGCCGTGTTTCCAATTTTGGAGTCTCCAATTAAAGTGGCAGTCCTGTCAATGTATTTGCTCCCTCTCTTTCCATGGAGAGTTTGTCTTGATGTAGAGGTGGACTCTCAGGACAGCGTGGGATATCCGCTCCATTTTGGCCTCGACTTGAGAGCTTTTTTTGAGCTTGGGAGTTGATTTCAGAGAAAACCAGTGGCACCATCGTGCTTCTCGCGAACTTTTACATAAGAATCAATGGTCAAATCGCAAATCCCTCACACATGCAACATCTCCATTATATGACATTTTTAGTGTATTTTCCGAAGGAGAGATACACTATTGCGTTCTCCCTCATGGTGGGGCCTAGACCTGGGACCATGCAAAGAGCACCGATCTCGAGTCGTTTTTACGGGTGAGACGGAGGGGGTATAGGAGTTGCGCAGCCAAGGGGAACCGTTTCTTGAAACATATCTGCGGCAAGAGGGGTAGGGTAAATGACTTCACTCCCCAATGTGACACTACCCTTCGTAAAAATACACTCATGCCGCGGTAAATGCGCGGACTACAAAAAGAACCGTCCCCTACTTGCCGGCAACCTCACGGAAAAACCCTACCGCTTGCGGCAGGATTTTTGAAAAATAATATTCACATACAAATTTCCCAGTAATTTCGGTTTTTATCGGAAGAAACTCGGCAACGTGAGAAGGCTCATACGGCGTTCTTCGTTAGCACGGCAGAGCACAGGTTCTTATGAGCAATGTCTCTGTCTGGATGCACTACGCTGCACACGACAGAGCTTTCCTCTTCGGTGTGCGTCGCGTCGCGTCGTTGCAGCTCCGGCACGGCGGACGGCGGACGGCGGACGGGCAAGTAACACTAATGCGTCTTCGGGCTGAATGATCGGCGTCAGTCGGATGCAATGGCCCAGAATCCATTCATCACCCGATCCCAGGCGGGGCCGCAGCGTCCAACGCCCCGACCCG
>NW_017547181.1:3355527-3371502 GCF_001854935.1 Bemisia tabaci
CCGCTCCCCGACTGGAACCGTTTCCACAGCACGAGTCTGTGTTTCTTAATGCGACGCGCTTTGCGCTCGGGAAAAAAGCTCCGGCAAATGGACCGTGCACTATTGTAATGGGGGTAGTAGCGAGGAATTTCTGTAGTGCCAGTATATTGAGTACCTATATACGGGAGAGAGTTGCTGTGTTGGTGCCGCTCTCTGATTGGTTCATTAGTCTTAGGCTTCCCATGAGGATGTTGTGGGTAGAATACTTATATAGGGAGAGTATGGACATGTCGAAAATTTTGAGGTTAGGTGATGGAGCTCTTAGACCCCAAATGGGTAGTCAATCTATGAATTCAAATTATCCATAGTGATTTATAATCACAATGGACCACTGAACAAGGTACGAATTTCAGCATTCTGATACATGTTTCTTAATCAAAATTTTACGTAGAACACGATGAGGAAACGAAAATTACCGAAAGCAACTCCTTACGATGATATTTAATGATTCTTGATGCGTAAATTCAAACCACCCGCTCATGAAAACTCAATGCTCTACGTGATTCACATCACGCGCTAAACGTTATCATGACAGTCTCTGCGATATAAAAATCTGGCAATCTCAATCTTGACGCTTTGGCTCAGCTATAGCAAATTGCTTATAGTTTCAACAACACATGGTGGGAAATGAACATTGTTCGATTGAAGAGCTTGCTGAAACCTTTGTAGTGCGCGATTTGACACACTTAAGGCTTTGAGTTTCTTGTGAGCGGGCAGTTCAAATTCCTCGTAACCAATGTGAAATAAAATCGTTCATATCCTCGTTAGGAGTTGGTTTCAGTAATTTTCGTTGTACGAATCGTGTTCTACGTGAAATTCTGGTTAAGATACATGTATCAGATTGCTTAAATTCGTACCTTGTCTAGTGGTCCATTGTTGGGATCTGTCGTTGGTAACGCACGTATTTGACTTGGTTTTTGCATAAATTTACTCATTTTAGCGGAAGAATGCTTACTTATGAATTTTCTTGTCTATTTTCGTTTGATATAAAAGTCTAAAGATTGACAGTGACATTTTTCGTTTACAAAGGTTACCTACCCTTTTGGGCCCTAAGAGCTACATATTTCGAGTTGTCCATACTCTCCCTATATAGGTACTCTAGTTGTGGCCCCACGTGTATAAATTGAATCGGTTTCTATTAGACACGCGTTCTTCCAAATACTCAGATAAAGAAGGGGTGCCACTAAAATATTCACCGAGTGTTTAGAATGAATTTCACTTCGGAGCCACCTGAGAATCCTGAGTGAAATTAATCAAACCCTCATAGGCCTTGTCTCCACGGGACGTTTTTATGGGATTTTTCCCAAGTTCGAATCGCAGGAATGAAACTTCTGGGATTTTTCCCAGCTAACGTCTCCACTGGACGGGGCTCATACAGTCCTGCGACTGGTTTGCGCGGGAAGATAAATTAGTTTAAGTCGAGTATTTAACCGGGATTAAAATAATAATTGCACTCAATTGACAAATTAGACACATTATTTTAACTGAACAAACATGAACAATGTAGTAATGAATAAAATATCGCACAGTTCGTTTTCACTTCTTCTTCTTCTCTCAGTGGGTCCTAGGGGTACAAGTACCATACTTGGTCCTAGGAAGAATATTGATTAACTCAATATTTCTATTTCTCCTAACTTCGTCAGTGGGATTTTTTCCTGGGACACATCTCGTGAAATGGCTCGTGGAGACAAGGCCGAATATAAATGTATAAGAGTAATGTGTGAGGTGGTTAGACCGTGAGGCGGTCAGGAGGCGTACCCCCTTGGTAAGGAGAGAAATTGACTCCGTACAGTGACCTAGGCGCCGCAAAAATATTTCAGATAGAATCACAGACACGGTATCTCATCGGCAAATTATCGAGACTTTAAAAATCATTCAAAATTCCTACCCCTTGGACGGCTGGGGTCCCCGGTCCCCCTCATACACACACTTGCGGGCTAGTTATTGAAGTTGATGGACAAAGATTTAGCCAAGGAAGAATAAGGGAAAATGGAGCGATTCCATTGGTGGTAGCGGTTGGTTGCAATGGACAAAGGAGGTAAGTAATAGACTAACTAACGGCAACCGACATGAGAACTTACGATTAGTCCATCATTTTCCCCCTTGATCCATAAAAACCACCCATTTCAACCAATAAGATCACTCCATCCTCCCTAAGTCTTCTTTGTCTATCGCTTTGTCCACCAATTTCAATAATCAACCTTTGTGAATGAGGGTCTCTCTTCCCGAGGACAGCGGACTTAATACCCGTATCTGCCAAATCTTAATTGCTCGCATTACTTATTTGAGTCTCTACAACTTTGGGGTAATCAATGTTAGAAAATGTTTTCGTTCGTTTAATGCGGCTGGAAAGACTGAAGAAATAAACTTTCAGTCTTTCTCTGGAGGTAGAAGACGAGGATAAAGAGATTCTTTTCCAAGTGCGTGTTCCAACTATGAATTCACGGGAAAGAAGAAACCAATTATCTTCCGATACCGCGGGATTATCGGATGCACTATCACGAACTCATACCTGGAAGCCAGGATAATTGACGATTTATAAAAATATCTCCTTGAGTCTCGAGCAATACCAACTTGTGCGAATATAAACGATGATAAGCTGGTTTTTTGGATCGTTACGAAACAGCACTGATCATGATTGTTGAATCAGAAATATTGAGACTACGAAATACGATCATGACGTGGGTCATTGTTTCAGCCATGCAGGCAAGAGGATATGCGTCAAAAGAACGCAAATGGCTTATTTCAATTAAAATTCTTGGTTTTTCAGACGAAGAAGCATAACTCCTAGCCAAGGTTGCAAATTGACTCAAACAATTTAATTTTTTACAAGAAAATCACTATGCAATTTGTGTCCAAAATTGTTCTGATTACTGGATGTGGTCGAAGAGAAAACTAGAAAAAAGCTCATTTAGAACCATGTTTTAGTTTTCTACTGAACCCCCAAGGTGCCCGATTCGGCCGAGTCTCACGGATAGCATACAGCTGAGCATTGAGAGTTCACACCTTGCGCCATCGCGCCTTCAATTTTGAAGACTCAACGCGGACATCCATCAAGCACGAATAGTAGTATCTCTGCGCCGTCATCAACGCGCGTGTGTTAATGACGGCGCAAAGATACAACTATTCGTACTTGATGGATGTCCGTGTTGCGTCTGCAAAATTGAAGGCGCGATGACGTGAACTGCAAACTCTCAATGCTTAGCTGTATGCTGATCGGGCATCTTGGGGTAAGGTAGAAAACTAATACATAGTTCTAAATGAAGAACGCAAAGGGCTTATTTCAGTTAAAATTCTTGGTTTCTCAGACCTTGAAAAAGCATAACTCCATTCCAAGGTTGCAAAATTGACTCAAACGGGTTTTTTTTTATAAGAAAATCACTATGCAATTTTTGTATAAAATCGTACTGATTTTTGGATGCAGTCGGAATGAAAACTAGAGAAAACTTCATTTAAAACCATGTATTAGTTTTCTACTGAACCCCCAAGGTGCCCGATTCGGCCGAGTCTCACGGGTAGCATTCAGCTGAGCATTGAGAGTTCACACCTTGCGCCATCGCGCCTTCAATTTTCAAGACGCAACACGGACATCCATCAAGTACGAATAGTTGTATCTCTGCGCCGTCATCAACGCGAGTGTGTTAATGACGGCGCAAAGATACAACTATTCGTACTTGATGGATGTCCGTGTTGCGTCTGCAAAATTGAAGGCGCGATGACGTGAACCGCAAACTCTCAATGCTCAGCTATATGCTGATCAGGCATCTTGGGGTTACGTAGAAAATTAATACATGGTTCTAAAGAAGTTTTCTCTAGTTTTCATTCCGACTGCATCCAAAAATCAGTACAATTTTACACAAAAATTCCATAGTGATTTTCTTATAAAAAATGAAATCGTTTGAGTCAATTTTGCAACCCTGGAATGGAGTTATGCTTTTTCAAGGTCTGAAAAACTAAGAATTTGAACTGAAATAAGCCCTTTGCTTTCTTCATTCAGAACCATGTATTAGTTTTCTACGTAACCGCAAGATGCTCGATCAGCATACAGCTGAGCATTGAGAGTTTGCGGTTCACGTCATCGCGCCTTCAATTTTGCGCGATGGCGCAAGGTGTGAACTCTCAATGCTCAGCTGTATGCGACCCGTGAGACTTGGCCGAATCGGGCACCTTGGGGGTTAAGTAGAAAACTAATACATAGTTCTAAATGAACTTTTCTCTGGTTTTCATTTTGACCACATCCAGAAATCAGTACAATTTTGGACACAAATTGTATAGTGATTTTCTAGTAAAAAATTAAATCGTTCGAGTCAATTTGCAACCTTGGCTAGGAGTTATGCTTCTTCGTCAGAAAAACCAAGAATTTTAACTGAAATAAGGCATTTGCGTTCTATTGACGCATATCCTTTTGCCTGCATGGCTGAAACAATGACCCACGTCATGATCGTATTTCGTAGTCTCAATATTTCTGATTCAACAATCATGATCAGACAGTTTCGTAACAATCCAAAAAACCAGTGCAGTTCTAGGATAGTCCAATGGGTAACGCTTCAGCATTTATGGTAAGAGCTAGTTACTCACATTGACAGGTTCATATTGACAGTGAATTTAGAGTTAATCTTGAATGTCGTGAGTGGCGCTTACCTGTAACATAAAAAAAAATTGTTTTTAAGAGAAGATGTAAAAGTATAGTGAGAGAGAGGTAAAAGGAGATTATTAGACATTTCTAGCATGAGATTTCTCCAATTTCTCCTCAGATTTCACGAGAATTTATCATTCAGAAAAATTAGTGGAAAAATAACATATGTAAATTCTTGTAAAAAATTAAAGTATTTTGCCGTGGTAAGAAAAAACGCCGTATGAACCTTCGTCAGTTGTCAAATTCTCTGTGATAAAACTCGAATTTCTAAGCGTATTTATGAATATTTTTCTTCCGATTTTTCAGATAATTTTTTTCGCATACTACCTAACGTTAGTGCAAAATTTCATGGAAAGGCAGTCATAACTTTCCCAAAAATAATCATTTTACCAGGGAAAATTTGGCAACTCTCGAATGTTCATGCGGCGTTTTTCCTCAGCACGGCACGGCAGTATTCGAGTCAATTGTGCAACCGTGGAATGGTTCCACGTTCCTTCATCCGTGAACAGACGAATCTTAGCAGCACATCATGGCGCTTACCAGATTTTGAATTTCCGCTTTCCAGATATCGGGGCGTTTTCCGGAAACCTCCGGCACGTGACCCGTCGTCATCTCAAGTTCGTTAAAGTTGAAATTCGGCAGCCTCGCGCCCGAGTGACGGAGCAGGAGCGTCTTTCAAACTTTGTTTTTCATTAGCATTTCTTCTCCTAATTTTCTCTTTCGTTGACTGCTTTCAATTTACTTTGTCGAGTCAAAGAACGGGGATGAATCGTCCTCAGGAACCTAACGAAATTATTTATCAGAGACCACGCCTTGAAAAACAAAGGCGGGAGTTTGTGCCGTTGACAGCTGCACAAGCATAACCAAGGCTCGGCCCCCTGGACGCTTTGCAGCCCGACACCGTCAATTTCACCGATTAAGAGAGGTGAAGTTCACGGTGGAGCTAGGGATCCACATTCTAAAATAAAACCTGATTTTTTCACCTTTTGGGCATGAGGTCAACAATCCTTGCCCAACCTCATTCTTTGATTTTTTCCTGATTTTCATGAGCTCATACCGTGATGAGAAACCGAAGTTTCTACACACTTCCCCTGGATTCTTGAGAAAAACTATTTTACTCTGCCGAGGCCCAGATACGAACCTCGATTTTTCTCATCTATCAGCCGCTTCCTTTGTGTACATTAGAATTTTCAATTCCAAAAGCGTTTTTGATGTTCATACAATCTGGTCAATAAAAGCTTCTCTATTGTGTTGACGATTTGAAGATTCAGGAAGCTACAAATGTCGGCTCAGATGCAATCAGAAAAAGCTTAAAATCGTCTCCGAGCGGCAGAGAAAGAGATTCGCGGTTTCAAGAACGAGTTCCCCGATTTTTCCCAAAAATGTTTCATTTCATGACGAGTCCCGATTTTTCCCGATCCTGGACATTATGCTTCAGGAGGAGCTAAAAAAGCTTGCTCATTTGAATTTGTTTAATTTTCTTTTTTCCCTTCAATTTTGGACACTGCCAAAAAATACTTTTATAAAAATTTTAAAAAGAATATTTTCGAAAAAATATCCAAAATGTGTTCTTAAAAAAATCCAAACGGCCCGCGGGGATGAAGTTTTCAGTACTTAATGCCAGTGCTCTTCTGCCATACTAAGGAAAGAACACCGCATGAGCTTTCACATGTTTCGAAAGTTCTTCCGATAAAATACTAATATCTTACGGGAACTTTTAGATATTTTCCTTCCATTTTTTTTCCCCGAAAAAAACATGTATGCGTAATTTGATTTAAAATGTGTGAAAATTGTTAAAGAACTTTATTCCTAGGTAACTGTCCTAATAATCGATGTTTTATTCGGGGGAAATTGGTAACTCCTGAGGGCTCATGGCTCATGCGACGTTTTTCCATGGCGCGGGAATCTCCTGCCGTGCAAAGGAGGAACGCCGTATGAACATTCGAGAGTCGCCAAACTTCCTTAGATAGAATCTTAATTTTTGCGGAACGTTCTGATTATTTTTTCTTGACTCTTTCAGAGCTCTTCAGATGGAATTGCGAACAAAATTATCTGAAAAATTGGCTGGAAAATATTCATAAGTTTATCAGAAAATACGTGTTTTATCAAAGGAAACTTGGCAACACCTGTATGTTCATACGGCGTTTTCCCATACCACGGCAGTCTTGTTGGAATGCAAAAATCGTCGCTCCTCGGACGTGCAGGCGTACCTCTATTCCAAGTGAGCCTTGGAAAGCATAGATCCAAGGTAGATTTACACAGGTATGGACAGAACGAAACAACTGGCCTCTGATTGGCTCTCCAGCGGCCCCTTAACGTCAGCCATTTTGGATGTTTTGATTATTTTGATTTATTATGTTCGGTTTATCGTTCGTCAAAATTTTGTGGGATTATTTGCACAATTTTGGTAATGCGATATTAATTTTAGCGTGTAAACGCACAAACGTTTGAATGTTAATTTGATTGTAATTTAATTAAAAAACGGGCCCCGTAACCTACGTCACGAGGTCATGTGACACGTGCTGAGGCTCATGGGAAATTTTCAACTTGTCCATACCTGTGTAAATCTACCTTGGCTTAGATCTATCGGGGGAACAGGGCTTAAGTGGAAATTGGGCGTATTTATGCTAAAACGAGCTATGTGCATATGGTTTGCGTGGAACATAGTTCCTTTTGGCATAAATAATTCCAATTGAGATACGCCTTTAGGTCAAAAGAGCGACGAAACGTCAGCCGAGCGGCGAAAATTAGGTTAGGTCCGACGTCACGACCGGGCTCTCCGCGCCTAACGAGAGTCTACCAGCCGGCACGCTGCGCTGCGAACGGGGGGCTTAATTTAAGCAACAGGTCCTCGCGAGGGAGGCAATAATTTCCCGAAACCGGGGGATTTGAGCTCGGCTCGGTATTTGCAGCCGCTGTTTGCGCGCCATTTTTGCGCAGTCATGTCCTTGTAATGGGGGCTTGTGCAAACACCGACAGCGCCCAAATCCCAGATATCCTTCCGCCAGGTGGAAGCCGAGTGTGTTTGTCAGTCGGCGTAAGCCTTGCCGACTCTCGTCAGAATTCCAACTTTCCTTGATGGAAAAAACACGATTTTTTCGTTCTATGTGGCGACGGTGACCCAGAGCGAATATTGAAGACAAGCGCGGCGTACAAATACAAGCTCAACGGTAGCCGAATTTTACCTTCGAGCCACACCACACCACACATCCGCCGAATAACCGACGAGAGAGGTCAAAAATGAAGTTTTCAGAAAAATACAAGGTATATCCGAGTGGAAAATTTTACATCCCTTTGAGCACCTAGTACCTATCTTGGGAGAGTGCCATCTCTTTAGGGTCCAAATTGGCAGCCAAAAGGTAAGTTCAATTTATCCAGAATGTTACATTAAGAATATATGTACATACCAGAATGTTACATAGAGAACATTTTAGAGAGGAAATAAATTCGAGTTCGCACAAAATCCTGACCGAATAAATTATTTGTGTGCACATTTTTGTTTACTCTAGAGTACCTACATGGGAAGAGTGCGACAAGTCGATAATTATGAGGTTGGGTCATGGAGCCTTTAGGGCGCAAAAGGACAGCCAACCTGTGAGTTTAAATTATCCAGATTGATTTATCTTCACAAATATTACGACTCGCTGTTCGTTAAGTACGTATTTAACTCAGGTTTTGCATTAATTTGCGGAAGAACGCTCATTTCTGTACATGTATGGCCAGCTTTGCTTGATACTGGAATCTGAAGATTGACAAAGGCATTTTTCCAATGTTTCTTGGGGTAGAAAGTTGGTTGCCCTACTGCGGGTCGATTATTAAAAGTTCAAAGCAGCCTGATAAGAATTCGAATCGTGACCTATCGCATGGTTAAGGTAGGGCTATGTAGTGTGTATTGTCGTGCCGGGTCGACATAGTTTCAATAATCGGGCCGTTGGGCCCTAAGACTGCCCAAGAGCTCCATAATTCGACAAGTCCGCACTCTCTCCATATTTCGACAAGTCCGCACTCTCTCCATATTTCGACAAATCTGTACTCTCTCCATATTTCGACAAGTCTGTACTCTCTCCATATTTCGGCAAGTCCGTAATCTCTCCATATTTCGACATGTCCGTACTCTCTCAATATTTCGACAAGTCCGCACTCTCTCCATATTTCGACAAGTCCGTACTCTCTCCATATTTCGACAAGTCCGCACACTCTCCATATTTCGACAAATCTGTACTCTCTCCATATTTCGACATGTCTGTACTCTCTCCTTATTTCGACAAGTCCGTACTCTCTCTATATTTCGACATGTCCGTACTCTCCCAATATCTCGACATGTCCGTACTCTCTCGATATTTCGATATGTCCGTACTCTCTCCATTCGGATATACTTTGACAGTAAAGCACAACATTTTGAAACATAGTTTCCTTCGAGATCCGACTGATTGGATTCAAACGAGGCAACTTTAACGATCAACGAGTAGTTTAACACGGTGGAAAGGCGATAATTTGCGACGCCATCTTCCAGCAGCGCCGAGTGAGGAGTGGAGCCGAAGTCGGCGAAGATTCCAGCCTGGGTTAATTCAATTTATAATTAACAGGAGTATGAATATTTATGCCCGGCAACATGATAAAGATGAGGGGGCACAATGAAGTCACTTGTGGAAACAAAGCGTCGCCACCGCCGCCTCCAGTCTCCAGACCGGCATCCTTATAAACAAACAATAACTGGTTCGCTGCCCCCTGCGCCCCCCAACCCCCTTCCGCCCCCCGGCTGGGTTCGCGACGAT
Source organism: Bemisia tabaci (assembly GCF_001854935.1). Taxonomy (NCBI): domain Eukaryota; kingdom Metazoa; phylum Arthropoda; class Insecta; order Hemiptera; family Aleyrodidae; genus Bemisia; species Bemisia tabaci. Next base: position 3,364,978 of record NW_017547181.1, read on the forward strand.
GGGGGAATGCGTTGCGGTATGCTGCTTGTCGGGGGCTCCAGTTCCACCCCACTCGCATCCACGTACTATGCTCCCGTGCTAAGGAAGAACGCCGTATGAGCCTTCAGGCGTTGCCAAATTTCCTTTGTTAAAAACCGAATTTATTGAGAAAATTTCGAATTTTTTCCCCAATATTGTAGGACACTTTCGTAAGCAATTTAATCTAAAATATTTGAAAATTTCAAGGAAAGTGTGCGTCGTATACACCTTCATGCGTTGCCAAATTTTCTTAGATAAATGATAAAACATGAATTTCCTACTAAACTTATAAGTATTTTTCTTCTAATTTTTCAGATGCTTTTGCTCGCAATTTCGACTGAAGTTCGTGAAAATTTCAAGGAAAAATACCCATAAAGTTTCTTAAAAATAAACGCACGATCGAAGGAAATTTAGCAACTCTCGAATGTTCTTACGGCGTTCTTCCTTAGCACGGTAGTCTGTTGCATTGCATGCAAGAGATACAGCCGAGTTAAGTACGATGTACAATACCAGGCTACGGAAAAACGCCGGATTGACCGTCGAGAGTTGCCACATTTTCTCCGAAAAAATGTTTATTATTGAGGAGAGTCATGGATATTTTCTCTTTGAATTTTCAGATAATTAAGATCTGATCGCACGTAATGTTCTCTGGAAAAAATCGTTTGAAAAATTCACAAATTTCCTTTAGAATTCGCAATTTAACAGAGGGAATTGGGCAACGTTCGAAGGCTCATACGAAGTTCTTCTTTAGCACGGCAGTACAGGGTGTCCAAAATTGGACTAGTAGACATAGAAAGATCAGGTTTAGGGGGTTTTCCTAAAATTGTAGTTCTACCGCAATTTGTTGGATGATATGGGCACTTCCAATTAATTGAGGTAGCACCGCAGAGTTTGGGTTGGTGACCTACTTTATCGGGGTGATACCACAATTAATTTGATATGCTCATATCATCCAACAACCCCTACCTCTTTTTTTCCGTGCATGAATTAAACCATTCTGACACATATTTCCTACCTAACATTTCACGCAGAACAAGATTCGGGCAACGAAAACTGCTGAAATTATCTCTTAACTGAGATATTTAACTTAAATGAATGCTAAACCTCCCGCTCACAGAAAGAAGAAAATTCAGCGTGAGTTAAATCGCGTAATAAACGTAGCCATAACAGCCTCTGCGGCATGGAAATATAACAACCTCAATCTTGGTGCATTGGTAAACTTATTCTGTGAAAATAGCACAGCAATAATGTTGGTTCGTTCTCTTCAAATACAATTAAACGCGAAAGGAGATTTCGAAACACCGCGAACAAAATGTGCATTTTTGCACTTTGGAGTCCCGCCGTCGCGATCGCGTATGCGAGCGCTAGAGTTCTCCCGCCCTCCGTTCTCGCGTTATTTCGCTGAGAGTATTTGGGCATGGAGCTCGTTTGGAAATTGGGGTTTTAGCTTTCGTTGCATGTTCAAAATATTACAGGATCCAAGGCCAGGATGCTTCAGTCCAAAATGGATGGCTCGCAATTGGATGAGGCTGAGTAACATCCACCGCTGAGCCGCCTTTCGGGGTGCGGTAATACCAATATTAGCCGGGGACTCGTCCCACTCCGCCGCCGAGACTAAAATTGCACATATCTTGATTACGGTGTAACCAAATGGATTAGTTCAGGCACTGAACCCTAAAACCACGTATCTTTACATTATGCTTTCGGAGGAGCTAAAAAAGCTTGCTCACTTGAATTTGTTTAATTTTCTGTTTTGTCTTTAATTTTGGACGCTGCCAAAAAATACTTTTATAAAAATTTTACAAAGAATATTTTCGAAAAAATATTCAAAAAATATTCTTAAAAAAATCCTAACGGCGCGCGGGGATGGAATCTAATGAAGTCTTCAGTACTTAATGCCAGTGCTCTTTTGCCATACTAAGGAAGAACACCGCATGAGGTTTCACATGTTTCGAAAGTTCTTTCGATAAAATACGAATATCTTACGGAAACTTTTGGATATTTTTCTTCCAATTTTTCCAAAAAAAATGTATTCACAATTTGATTTGAAATGTGTACAAATTTTGTTGTGAAAGTTGAGGCCATGACAGAGAAAATCCCCTCTGTCATGGTCATCCACTTCTGTATCCAGGCAAACTCCTCATGCAGAGATAGGAAGCGAATACATTAGCAGAGGGTTGTCATTATGAGTGAGAACTCATGGCAAAGCTTACGATGGCTAGCTTGCCTAGTCACAAGCATGGCTAGCTTTTTGAGCTCAAGAAATTGTTTTAGAAAACACAGTGCTACCATTGCGCACTTCGCAAACTGTCTTAAACAAAAGAATCAGACTGCAGAAGCTAGATTCGATTACTTATCATTTTACATGATATGAAGGAAAAGAATTGCATTGGCAACTAACGAGAATAACTGGTAAGAAGTACTAGGATAGCATACGGAATTCCCGTAAGGATCTTCAGCTCGAATAAACATTAAATGTTTCTCGGAGTAACTTCTTCCTGAACACGCTCAAACGATAAATCTGGGAGAAAATTTGCAACACTGCGGTGTGAGATTCCATATTTTTACTTTTGAGCTATTGCCATCCCACGAGAAGCTAATAACATCTTGATTAATTTAGTTTCCCTGGGATGGGATCGAAAAGACACATACTACTGACACCCCATTAATAAATCATGTAGACCAATTTATTGTCTTGGCTCCAGCGAGGTTTTTCTCGAACTATTTTCTCCATTTATCTCACAACGCGCGGTATTGCCAAAATTCTATTCTTTCCTTTTAAGTTTCCACGATAAAACTTCGAGAATCTGACTCAGTATGCAACGTGTGACGCTGCATTACCCTCGGAGAGTATATTGTCACTTTTAACTGCAAAATTTGAAGACAAGCAATCGAATTCAATAGTTAGATGTCCAAGGGACCTTGCGTTGTTTTAAATGGCGAAGTGCACGTTAGTGCTTTGCTGTGTGGGAAAAGGAAAAAGACAAAAACAGCTTCTTTACTCAGTATTGCTGTTTCCACTCCTAACATCGAGCCACCAGTGTCGTGGTGTGCTTTGCGATGTATCGATTAATCTGTCATTTAAACCTATGAAAAAAGGTCGATAAACAGGGTGTTCGCAGCGAACACCTTCATAATCGATTCTATACCATGGGTTGAAAAGGCAGATCAATCGGTACATCGCAAAGCACATCACGCCACTGCGAGCGAAATGATATCGAAGACGAGGGAAAAAGACCAACCTTCACGTCCTCGAAACCCTGGCTTTCCAGAGTGCACCCGACTGCTGCGATAACTATTTAAACGCGGACGGCATGGGGCTGCCTACTCACTGGTTTGAAGGCGATCCCTAAACGCGTGTTTGCTCCTTTGTATCTTTGTTTATAATCACAGCCTCTGGGGGTAAATACATACTTGGTTAAAATTCACCCCTTCGTGCCGATACTTGCATGAAAGCACGTGATGCTTGATCTTGACACATCTAGTGCGTGACAAGATTTGAATAACTGAGTTCCATAACCGTAAACTGTTTTCATGAGGAACACGTCCATTTTTGGGGAGTATTTTCATTCAAAAACCTCCGAGGGGGGTAATTTTCAAAATCATGATGATTAATTTAAATTTGCATGGTACAGATTCTTGGAAATCAGAGTACCTACCAAAATTTCATTTCGGATTTTCCTGACATTTTCCTGATTTTCCCCGATATTTTCAATGCTATTTCCTGATTTTTCACGAGAATAATTTGACACTTTTTTGATTTAACAAATCAAAGTATTCGATGAAATGAATAGAATGCATGAAAAATGATTGAGGCCCACAGAATGTCATAATTCTTGACAATTAATCCTCATATTTCCCTGATTTATCTGAATTTCCTGATATTTTCCGATTTTTGCTGAGAGTAGAAAACAAAGTAATCTTTTGGCTTGGACCGCGCGGAGCAAGGAAACATTGGCGGATTCAGTAAATTGGCAACAACATCGTATTTCTCCATTTAAACCCATGGAAATGTATCGAACTATTAACAAATGTCCTGAAATTATATTAGACATTAACCGAATTCTAAGTGATCAGGGCCGAATTAACCTTCTCACAGTCTCGATTAATACTATAAAAGAGATTAAAATTAAAGGAGTACCCAAAGGAACTAAATGAGAAAAACACTTATTATTAAAGTCTTATCTTGAATGATCAAATTCTATTTTATTTAGTCCAAAACTTTAGTAAATGTATATTACTTTTACATAGTTAGAAGCTATGTTTTGAAAAGTTTTTATTATCTAAAATTACACTATTAACAACTATTCTCTTTCTATTCTATTATTATATCGATTCTTGGAGGGGCAGGGTGCTCCGACATGAATCGATTGTTTAGCATAGATTTAAATGGAGGAAATCGCGGTGTTGCCAAATTGGTGGATCCGCACCTCTGCAAGGAAAACGGGAATCGACCGCGAGTCGTCGAGGAGTGGCGGAAATAAGTTCAGGCAGAGTTAACGAGGTTCATAAACACTGTTTACATTCGGCGATCATTTGGTATTAAAGAATTTAAAAACATTCCGAAAACTTGGACGACAAGAAGCGTTTTAATTTAAAAACGGAATGGAGAAAGTTTCCTTCCCGGAGTCGAGGCGACAAAGGGATGAATGCCGGAATCCTCGACCGAGTCTTATAACACCTGGGATATGAATTTTAATATGCGAGCGTAATATCTTGAAAAATACCATTGCATGGGACCTCGAGGGAAGGAGGAGGGGTGAGAGGGGGGGTCCCCGAACTTGTGCACCTGATGTTTCCCACCAGAATAAAAACTTTCGACTCACTCCCGCATTCATTCTTATCTAGCAGCGTGAAAATTTGCAAGCGCAGTCTCATATCCGTGCTCAGTACTTGCTTTAAAAATAAGAATCTGGCGGTATCTCAGCTCAGTGCTAGGACTGATCTTGTTATCAATTTTGCAATGAGGAATTACTCTTGATTGCTCATTTTGAAAACACCGCATGTGCCGTTAGTTTCCCTATGAGGATCAGTGCTTTCATGGATGAGCCAAAAATAAGTTCAGAATAGATTATTTGCAGGTGTCTAAAATTTGATGAATTTCGTGTTTAAGTGGAAACTACTGAGTGAACTGAACACGAGGATACCCTTGGTTCATGAATTGAACAATTATTGGAGAGGATATGACAAAATGATCGAATCTGCTAAAATATATGTGTTTAAATGGGAAATGCCGCCAGATGACGTCACTAGGCGGTCCATTTTCTCACTTTTAAATCAATTTTTACACTATTTCCCACATCAGGAAAAAAAGTATTAAGAAACTGAGTGATCAGCTCTTTAGGCACTTTCAGATGAAGCACTAAAAAATTGTGCATGCAAATTCTCCATTGCAAAATGTAGTCCATTTGGATTACATCTCGCGATGAGGAACCACTATTTCTGGCTTATTTTAGAAACATCATACATGCCAATGGTCCCTCTATGCAGATTTGTGATTTTATGGGAGAGCTAGAGACAGTGTTTCGTGTAAAAGAAAGCAGGCGAGGAGAATATTAAAAGGAAGTTACTTGCAAATGCTCAGGAAAATATCTCTCCTGGCGGCGCGGCGGTACCATAGGTGGGTACTGTATTTTTTCAATTGGACTTTATTTTACACCGTTGGGAGCTACGATTTAAAATATCTTTTGCCGAGACGTTTAATCGATATTTGAAATGAAATATCTTGAAGCACTTTAATTTAGGTTTCACTCTCAGAACTCGCGACTGCGAAATCTGTGCGCGACCTGTTCGTTGGGAGAGTGAACTGGCTGGATGTGACGTGGGATGCAAATTTAAAGGCTACTAAAAACCCATCGGGCGAGCAAAAACTCCCAAGCCGCGGCCGGCTACACTTAAAAGCGAATCTATCAAAAATGACTTGTTCAACCGTTGGAGTACTGGAGAACCAACACGTAACTCCCCTTCCCCCCCCCCTCACCCCCAATCGATCATCGCCGATTCCGACGGGGGAAAAATTCCTCCCGATGACGTTTGCAAACATAGCGTGTAGTCAATTTCACCCGGCCGAGGGTTGCCGGAGATGCGAAGTCAAACTCGACGTTTCGATAATAATTTGTCGAAATCCGAATTTTGAAACGTGAAATTCCAACTTTAGCAATTTAGTGAAATTCCAACTTTAGCAATTTAGTGAAATCCCAACTTTAGCAATTTCGTGAAATTCTAACTTCAACAAGTTCGTGAAATTCCAACTTCAACAATTTCGTGAAATTCCAACTTTAGCAATTTAGTGAAATCCCAACTTTAGCAATTTCGTGAAATTCTAACTTCAACAAGTTCGTGAAATTCCAACTTCAACAATTTCGTGAAATTCAAACTTCAGCAATTTCGTCAAATTCCACATTTTGCAGTGTCGTCAAACTCCACATTTTGTTTCGTGACATCATCATCCGTAAATTAAGAAATGGGAAATTTGCGATTTACAACCCCCCCCCCCTTTAAACCACT
>NW_017547181.1:3376823-3409776 GCF_001854935.1 Bemisia tabaci
CCCCGCCCCGAAGCCGCTAGCGATGAGCCCGCAGTGCAACAGCGCCCGGTCACTGAGAGATAGGCAAACGTGCCTACGCTCGTCCCGGAATAACTCTTCGGGCAGCCTGGCTGCCTAAACATGGAAAATTAAATCTGAAAATTTCACGTGGAATTTCATGAAATTTCAGAGATTTATCAAAGGTATCGACGGTGTAAGTTGGCAATCATATAACTCGGTTTGCGAAGTCTCAGACTTCCTGTCATAATTTATTTTTTAAACGGAAAACTACTCGACGGCACTGGAAAAAAAACACATTGGATCTAGAGTCCAGACTCTTAAGAACATCGACAAGGAAAAATACTCTTGATTCAATCAGATTTAAGCTTAAATCAAGAACCAAGCCTCTTAATTTGAGCGGATTTCCTTTTGATTTAAGCTTAAATCTGATTGAATCAAGAGTCCTTTCTCTTGTCAATGTTTTCAAGAGTCTGGACTCTAGATCCAATGTGTTTTTTTTTTTCAAGTAACTCAACGACAAACTACTCAATTTCATTTCATGAAATTTCAGAAATTTATCTAAGATATTGACGGTGTAAATCGGCAATCACATACTCGGTTTGCGACGTCACAGACTTCCTGTAATACTTTACTTTTTTTTATCGGAAAACTACTCAACGGCAATTCTTTAAAACTGCCGTGCTTTTTCTTCTCCGAGCGAAAAAATTCTGCAAAAACTTCAAGGAATGATGTCAGTTTGTTCTCCTTTAAAAAAATAGCATAGAGGTGGATATTTTCAGACACCGCAAACGAGTTAGATGATTGCCGACTTACACCGTCGATATTGAAAGATACCAGTTCCTTTTCATGTTTCGCAAAATGTTAAAATTACGAATGTCTTCTATTTTTCTGTGTTTGAGTGCGGGTTGCATGGGTCCTGGAAAATATGAAATATTATACAGCCTTGTGAAATTTCCGATCATTCCACCCTAGTCGAGGTATCTACAGATTCTCAAAATTAAATTCCCTGACTTTTCGGTTTCAGCCGTGCGATGAGAGAAATAGAAAAAAATAATTGTAAAAAACCGTCCGAACAGATGGACTACATTTGCCAATTAGGAACTAACATTTCTGGCTCAGTTTAGAAACGACAAATGGACCATTAGTTTCCTGAAGCACACACGTGTTTTTACAGTTGAGCCAGAAATTATAATTCCAAGTTGCAAAATGTAGTCAAAATGCGGGGTAGTCCTCAGAAAGTTATAGTCTCAAGTACCATGGTGTTATTAGGTGTGACATGAAGTTAAGAGAAACTTTTGAAAGAAACGAGATCCTAATTACTGCATAACAGCAGTAACAGTCGCGCAATATTCGAATTTCGAAAATTCCAGGAACTTCCGCGGTTTACGATCGAATTACCCGACTTTTCCTGGTTTTCTAGACAGTGATCGAATGCCCATGTTATTCCCGGTTTTCCAGTCGTGTAGACATCTTGCTGTTGTATCGCAGTCAGGGTGGCATGAAACTACAGGAACTTGTGAAAAATCGGTAAGGAATGGTATGAAATAGGGCCGGTTGTGGGCCCACCCTGACTTTCCTTAACTCTGCAATTTTTTGCACATAGAAGGTCTAAACAAGGCGATCCAAAAACACTCCTTGGAGATTTTAGGGGGGCCAAAAAGTAGCTCCTTTTGACTTAAAACCATCCCCCAAGTTTCAAATCTTTACCTCAATTAGGTAGGAAGTTAGAGGGAATGGAAGGGACTTTTGGATCACCCTGTATAATCCATAGCGTGATTTAGTCGCTTTAGGTCTCTTTTCGGGTCTGATACTGGCCTAAAAAGGGGTCTGAAAGCAGATTTTAGCGAAAAATGTGGATTAGGCAGATTACCAATCGAATGCCGAAAATCCACAATTTACGCGCAGGAAATTACTGAAATTTCATTAAATATTCCATCTCAACGTTCAGTACGTTATCCTTCAAATCATGTTGTTTACGTATCCTATTTTAATTATTTGGGAGAAAACCAACCAACATTTTTGCTTGAAAGTTTGTGGAAATGACCTTTCATATGGTCAAGAAAAAGTACAATAATTTTCGAGCAAAGATGTTGACTTGATTCCTTCCAAAAAATTACAACAAGAGATGAGATTTTAAAACATCGCAATAAAGATGTCATGCTTTTGCTTCACTCCGATAGAACGATGTACATGTGTGCGCACAGAGAAAATATGGCAAATGCATTTGCAACTCAAATAGAGAATTTGCAGGTGTCTTAAATTTAGTGAAATTCATATTTAAAATGGTACTGCTCAGAACACTGAGTGCAAGGATATCCTTGCTTTCTAAATTGAACAATTGTTGGAGGAAATATGACAAATCGACCTAATCTGTTAAAATATATGAATTTAAATTAAAAATTCCGTCAGATGACATCATAAGGCGGCACATGTTCTCACTTTTAACTGTATTTTTCTCCAATTTCCCATGTCAGAAATTTTTTTGGAAAAATACTGCGAACTCAGCTCATTAGGCACTCTCAGATGATGCAATAAAATGTTTGTGTGCAAATTCTCCATTGCCTCGTCCACTCGTTTCAGAGTTGTGTAAAGGCGAAGACGATTCTCGCAAGTTGGCAACACTGTGATTCTTCCACTTAAATGTATGTAAAACTCGAGGCCGGTTGCGGCTGCCTCATCTAAAATTAATTTATAATATTGAAAAGGAGGATAAACAATTTTGCCACCTTCCGAATATAACGGATTCTTTCATTCTCGTTATCAGCACCTCTGTAGTGAGAACGATTTGATATCGAGCACGGGTAGAAATGTTTCGAGTCAAACCATGCTTCACTGGCCAATTACAATTTTCGAGGAAAAAATTCAATTAAACGTTCGAACTCCCGACCTCCGAATCGCAAAACCTACTGCATTGCTGGAACTACTGGCGAGGACATTCCGTCTGACGGTAGGTTCGAGGGAATAAGAGAGTGCCTTCAATTTCAAGCGATACCACAGCAGACGCAAGAGCTCGATAAGTTGCATGCTTCATCCCGCAAGGTTTGAATGGATGTCGATGAAGGGGCAAGAGATGAACATAAGAGTATTAATCCTCAGAGGAAGATTTCTTCAAGGATTACCATGAAGCAGTGATTCCTGGTAACACTCGGAAGTTAAAGGGGGAATGTTCTGTGTACATTTTAATTTCTTAATAATGAAAAAGGCAAAATTTTTAAAACGTATGTTCTGAATACATTTTAAATACTTAAGAATGAAAAAGGCAAAATTTTTAAAACATATGAATGAATAAGTGAAAAATAAGTTTAAATAAAATAAAAAAATGGGTAAAATATGGAAGCGAATTTTAAAAAAATAAAGATTAAATAAACAACTGATAAATACAAGTGAAGGAACGATTTTTGGATTTCTCGGGTGGTAGATTTATGAAATTGTTCATACGAAAATCCATATGATTTTTAAATGTTTTATACAGGATTCTACAGAATAAAATTTTAAAAACGATGCCCCGTTCAACTTCATTTATAAATAACAATTTGTAATAAAACCATAAATACGGACCAATGCACGTGGGAAGATGACAGTTGAATACATGGAACATTGGAATGTAGAAAAAAGAGGAAAAATTAAATGATGTAAAGAAAAATGATGGTGTCAAAAAATACGACTAGGTGCAATGGTACATACCTGTCAGAAGGAGTTTGGAACATGAACGCTGGGAAGCCGGAAAATCTGGAAAAACCAAAGAAAGCATTATAGTAATTTATGAAAGGGATAAAACTCCAGCAGTTTTTTAAGAGCGTTAGAAAGCAATACTCGATTATCACATAAATATCGCGGCGAATACGCAACTTCCACCGCGATGTAAGAAAAATAAAAAGAAAAACGATTTCCGCGTCGACATCATGAATAATACGCGATTTTACTTACGATGAGAAAATTGTACTCATATCTATAGCACCGCACGTCCGTATTTTGGGACAATCGAGAAGCTTGGAAGTTCCTTCAATTCCGCGTGATACCACACCACGTACCTACATAGGGTGCTCAAAAAGTAATGCACGTTTTCGTTTTTTGAGCGAACGGAAACAGCTATCGATTTGCAATTTACGTGTACTTAAAGTAGACGTAATTACCAATAAAACAAGACCAAGAACAGCTCTCTAGCTTAAAATTGACTGAGTGACAGGGGTTTGAAAATGATATTTCGAGGGACACCCTCCAGGATTTTAAGCTACAAATGTTTGTCAAGAAAAATAAGTTAAATGAGAATTAAGTGTTTTTATTGAAAAAACTTACAAAATCTTACGAAAATGGACGTACTTAAAGTTTCTTCATCGGATGACACGGCTGACTCAACATTCGGCTGTTTTTCGAAGTATTTTCCACCACTTTGAACACAAAGCTTCAGTCGTACTGCCCACTTCAAGGATCGTCTTTCCGAAGTCTTCTTGACGGAGAGTTTTGAAGAATTTTTGAACAGTGGTTTTGATCTCGGCTATGAAATGGCTCGTTCCTGAGTTAAAGAAACTTCTGAGAGGCACACGGTTTGAGTCGTAGCCGAGATCAAAACCCCTGTTCAAAAATCCTTTAAAACCCTCCGTCAAGCAGACTTCGGAAAGACGATCCTTGAAGTGGGTAGTACGGCTGAAGCTTTGTGTTCAAAGTGGTGGAAAATACTTCGAAAAACAGCCGAATGTTGAGTCAGCCATGTCATCCTATGAAGAAACTTAAAGTACGTCAATTTCCATAAGTTTTTGTAAGTTTCTTCAATAAGAACACTCAATTCTCATTTAACTTTTTTTTTCTTGACAAACATATTTGTAGCTTAAAATCCTGGAGGGTGTTCAAGTGTCCCTCGACACATCATTTTCAAACCCCCGTCACTCAGTTAATTTTTAAGCTAGAGAGCTGTTCTTGGTCTTGTTTTATTGGTAATTACGTCTACTTTAAGTACACGTAAACTGGGGGTTGGGCCGCGTAGCGGTCAGGGGGCAGGGCCCCCTAGTCTCATTATCACGTTGAAATGCGCGATCATTCCCGCGGATTTTTAAAAAGTAAGCGATCACATGAGAATTTCACGCAAATATCGAGGAAAATACCCGACCGTTTCGACAGGCGAGAAGCAAAGAGTATCCTTCATTTCCGCATGATACCACACCACGTACACACCACGAAGTTCAAAACATGCGCGCTTGGTTGCCGCAGAGGGCGATGCGAGCGCATCCTACCTACATTCGTGAAGTTCAGTATAGTTTGGAACAGTTGAAATGCTAAAATTTTCCTTCATTCCCGGGTGATACCACACCAGATACCTACTCGGGAATCCAAGTAGGTGCGCCCTCGCGCTGCATGTCCGCTTCACCCGTCGAACATTTTCAAGTAAAATTCCGTGATCATTGAAAAAATTCGTGCTTTTATCAGCGGTTATTTAAACATTAAATATACCGACATTTTAATCTCGTAGCGCGAAAAATACGCGATTTTACCAACTTCGCGTTTCCAGTCCGGCTCGGGGGGAATCCGTGAAAATTCAACTAGTTCTGTTAAAGTTAGAATCACGACGCGATTTTCACGTGTGTATTGCAGAAAATACGGGACTCTTTCTGCGATATTGAATGAAAGATACAAATTGTACGATTCCTGCCTCGATGTCGCGGAAAATGATTTGTTTTGATAACAATGCAAGCATAATACATATTCATTCACATCATTATTTTGGGATAGGCGAAAAGCTAAGATTTTTGGTCATTTCCACCTATTCGGCATGACATACCTTCTCCGGCATTCGAATGGTAGCGGGATACGATGCGCTACACTCCTGTTCAATTTGTGACAGACGAATAGCTAATACTGCCCTTCAATTTCGAACGATACCACTTCTCTAACCTACTCTGGAGTTCGAATAGTTGCGCGATTGGTTTCCGCATACAGAGATGCGAGCATTATTCCAACATTCATAAAGGTCCGCAATTTGAGACGAGGCGAAAAGCTAAGATTTTCCTTCATTTCTGCATGATACCACACCACATACTCATTCCAGTGTTTGAATAGTTGCATGCTTGGTTTCCTCTTCGATGTGTGCTGAAAATGCTGATAAATCAACTACTTCTATGAAGATTGCCATGCTAAGGAAAAACGCCGCAGGAACTTTCAGGCGTTGCCACATTTCCTTTGATAAATCGCGAATTTTTAGGAAATTTTTTAAATATTTTTCTTCCAATTTTCCAGATAATTTTGTTCGCAATTTCACCTAAAGATTCTGAAAATTTGCAGGAAAAATATTCATAACTTTCCTCAAAAATGAGCATTTTATTGAAGTAAATTTGGCACCTCTCGAATAATGTTAATACAGCGTTCTTCCTTAGCACGGCAGAATTCCCCTGAGAGGTCCAAAACACGCGATCTTTCCAGCGGTTTGTAAATACGTAAGAAATACCGCGATTTATATCTGATTATCGCATTAGGTTGATCGCGGCAATACGCGATTTTTCCACAGGTTTCGTAGAAATTACTAGTTTTCATCTCAATATCGCGGGAAATGTGCATGGAGAAAAAAACCTCGTGCGTGGGACCCGAAATTTAGGTCATTTGGATCTCTGAAGTTTTCAGATTGAGCATCTGAACACTTAAGGTCTAGCTGTCGAGGTTCGGATCAAACATCTGACACTTCAGTTCTTACATCTGAAGTCCTTCAGATGTGAGAACCGAAGTTTTTCGGATGTGAGAACCGAAGTATTTCAGATGTAAGAACTGAAGTTTCAGATGTGTGATCCAAACCTCAGCGGCTGAACCTTAGGTGTTCAGATGCTCAATCCGAAAACTTCAGAGATTCTAGGTGGCGGTAGCCACCCCGGCCCAAACCTAAAAAACTCCCCCTAAAAAATGACGAGACCAAATAAAAAAAAAAAAATCCATAAGACCTAAACTTTGGGTCCCACGCACGAAGTTTTTTTTCTCCTTGTGCGAAGTCTCCAGTTGTTTTGTAAAAAATGGCATAGTGCCACGCAGTGGCGAGGCGTGAATGATCGATTATCATCGATATTCCCCCATTTGAAGCTATGGTAAAGAATCGATTATTAAGGTGTTTGTTGCGAACACAAGCTGTTTATCGATATTTTCCATAAGTTTAAATGGCAGTTAAATCGATGTATCACAAAGTACGCCACGCCACTTAACTACTCCAGAGTTCGAATCGTTGCGCGCTTGCTGTCCGCTTTGACCACAGACATTTTATAAATCTGATCTGATATCTGAGATGTGATATCTACCAGTGGCGTGGCGTGCTTTGCGATAAATCGATTTTTATACCATTTAAACCTATGGAAAAAGATCGATAAACAGGGTGTTCGCAGCGAACACCTTAATAATCGATTCTTTACCATAGGTTTACATGGCAGAACAATCGATACATTGCAATTCACGCCACGCCACTGATATCTACAAATAGATATAATAAATGCTGATACATCAACCATTTTTATGAGAATTACCGTGACAATTCAATAAACGCCCGATTTTTATGGCGATTTTAAGAGGATCAGAAATACCACGATAGGATCGTGGGGAGTAAGCGATTTTCCCGGCGATTTTATGGAATGCCGAGATTTTCTGTGATTTTCATATCGATATCGTGGGAAATTAGAGATTTTCAGCAATGTGGTAAAACATGGATTCTGCTTTATCATCTTAATAACGCACGGAATTTGCGTTGTCTTCAGTGGTATTGCCAGCCGTTTCGTAATTAAGATGACGACTTATGCGCCGATTTTCATATTAATATCGCGGTAAATTCACGGTTTTGATTTCGACAACTTATGCGGCGGTTTTTATATCAATATCTTAATATCTAATTTGAAAAATAGAATGAAATTGTGAATCAACCACTGTACTAATTGCGAGGGGCGATGGTTCATTTGAAAGGTGTTGTTCTCAATGCTTCGGGAAAACTATAAATTATTTTCTGGGGTTCGTCCCCGATTTTTAAATCCCTAAAAACTCATAAATTGGATGAGGGGAAGTGGGGTTTTTTTGTTTTTTGTTTTTCGGGAAAGTTTTGTTGCTACGCATCATACTTTACTGTTTGCTGTCTTTTTAGCAGCTGTTTTCATTCAACAATCATCATTAAGTGAGGTTACTTCCAACACTCAACTGCCATCAACTTACATTTTTCTTTTCCCGCGTTTTTTTTTTTTTTACGGTTTTTCATGATTGGTTCCATCTTTTTCCTATTGCCAATTTTTCCTCATTAAGTCAATAACCTCCAAGTTTTTTTTCTCATTTCCGATCAGAACTTTTCACGCTGTTTCTTTTCAATGTGTATAAATATGTATATTATTAATTTCCATTTTCATTTCATCCTTTTTCTTCTGATTTATTTTTTTTAATTTAAAAATTGAACTTTTCAGTTATGATTTTGTTAAAATAATAATAATTTTTACTAATTTTAATTTTAAATTTAACAGTTGTTATGAGTGAAATTTTCAATGACCGAGGCGGTCGTCCTCCAAAACGTGGTCGCGTTTTCCAGAATTCTTCGCATGTTCGTTTAGTGAAGCAAGAACTTAACTCTGTTATTAGTATAGAAAATCAAAGTTTCATTTCTTCAAAAAACATGATGTTATCGACAGACATAAAGAAGTCGTGCCTTATGAATTCGTGTGTGAAATTGTGTTTCATAAGTGAAGTCGTAAACCAGTCGTGCCTTAAGGTAACAAAACACAAATACTATTAAATATATACTACTAGATAAATACTATCCATATATTTATTCCTCTTTCTTTAAATAGATGTTACAGGTATTATTGGTGAGATAGAAGAAGAACAAAACTTACAAACAAAAACTGGAACCATGAAAAAAAGAACAGCAAAAATTAAAGACTCAAAGGGCAACGGGGTAAGAAAAAAGAAAAATTATTAAGTAGCGCAATTGTGGAATGGGAAACGGGGCGGAGAGTCTAAACACCAAAAAAACACCACTGACAATTGACAAACGACAAAAAAATTGAAAAATTACATTTCAAAAGCAGCAGAGAGAGGATTTTCTATTAAAAGAAAAAATTACATGAAATTAAATAAGTTTAAACGATTGGATATGAAAGCTTGGAATACTGATAAAAATGTTACATGACAAAAAAAAAAAAAAACATTATTAAATCATATTTTAACATATATTTTCCAGATTGACATAATCCTGTGGAACGAAGCTACCATGAAATTGAACACGAAGACTTGGGAAAATCCATTTTTATCAAACAAGTTAAGCTAGGAACATACATGGGTAATAAACAACTGATTTATATGTGGAATAGTAAGATAACGAAACAAGAAAAAGATAAGATACCAGCAAATACGGAAACCAGAAAGCATACTGAACATGGAAAAAACGAAGAAGAAAAAGCGGAAAAATTAGATGAAGTTAAAACAGGAGCAGAAAAAGAAGAAGAACCAGAAGGAACAGCTACTGAAGAAGAAAAAGAAGAAGCAAAAAAAGAAAAGACAAAAGGAGGAAAGAAGAAGAGCAAAGTTGTAGGAAATATAGGAAGAAAAGCAGGACAGATATGGCAAAAGAAGAATCAACAATTTAATCGAAAAAAAAGCAAAGTATTTAAAAAATAAAAAAAGATCTTCTTTAAAATTAGTTTGAAAACAAATGTAAAACCTAAAAAATAATTTTGTATGAAGATTAAAGCAAAATTTTAGTTTAAAGTTTACTAAATAAAATTACAATTTTTGAAAACATTTGTTATATTTATTCTCTCAAAAAAATAATTAGACCCGATTCAAAGACAAAACAGAAAATTAAATGAAAATAAATAAATAAAAAAAAAAAACACGTGAAAGTGAAAAGTGTACAGGAAAAATAAGCCCCTAGTTCGGTATAATATCGAACTTTTGGTTCAAACCGAAACAAACTAACATAACGTCATGTACAAATTCTTTGTGAGTCAATTGTGTTAATTTATTAAAATTTAGTCATAGGCCGGTCATAAGTCAATTACGAACTCATTAAACACGAACACTTTTGATAGTAATAGACGTTTGGACGCTTTTTACCACCATGGCGCAAAGGGTGCGAATTAGAAACAAGGTTATGTGTTTGTTTACTCTTGGACCATGACATAGCCAGTAAATCAGTATATTTTTGCATGAGTATTGTGACAAAAACAAAAATAATTTTCAAGTTCCCCTCCTTCCTTTTAAACCTGTCGGTTTACTGCCTTATATTCTGTCCGATCTATAGCATGCGTATTAAACTCGGCAGCAGTGTTCCAACTTCACCTCCAAGTTTTAGGAGCCGTTTGGCCCATCAAGTTCAATTTTTAGGGGCCATTGAAGATTTTTTAGGGGCCAAATTGAATTTTTGCCTATATATCACGGCGCATTTAGTGAAAAGTTATACGCAAGATATACAGTTACAGGACTTGCAAGTTGCAGCTCACAGCCATTACTTGGGAAAGGGAAAGGCCAAAGGAATGATATTCCGATTTAAAACAAGGAGCTTTTAGTTTACTTAAAGTTTGTTCAATTAAATAATACTTTTTCTGACTTCCTATTATGAAAAGTAGTAGAATGATTCTATAGTATGTACGATAAGTAGTACGATTCTCGATCTGCTGAGCCGCTGCCGCGACGAAGTTCCGCGCGCAACTGCTTGCTATGCGCGTTCAGTCCAGGCTGACTGACAAAAATCTTGAAATCATCAAACCGTAATCTAGGATTGCGACAATTTTTTAGGGGCCACGTTTGGCGCAGGGTCTTCATTTTTTAGGGGCCATGGCCGATTTTTTAGGAGCATTTGGCGACATGGCGCTCGTGGGGTTGGCACACTGCGGCAGTAAAAGCAAAAGCATCCGTTTCGAGTTCACGCCTCGCGGCATCGCACCTTCAATTGTTTAGACGCAACACGGACATCCATCAAGTACGAATAGTTGTATCTCTGCGCCGTCATCAACGTGCGTCATTTTTCTTGCTGTATTTCCAGTACAAGTTCCGTTTGTCTAATTTATAATGATGCTTCAAGGACTATATTAACAACACAGTCGAGGATAGTAGGTATAAGATCGGGCCTCAATTTTTAACTTGTTTCCCGAATAAGAGTGCCTTCTCATCGACAGCACAAAGCGGAGCATTCCTAGTTCACGTCTTGCGCCATTGTTCCATAACTTTTATAGAGGACGGACATTCATCGAGCACTGAGGGTATTTTTATCTTTGCGTTGTCATCAACGCGCTTTAAGGTGCCTCCTGTTTTCAGAATTTGAGTAAAGTTAGATTTAAGTTAGCTTAAAATATGCTATAAAGTGTTCGAATCAATAATTTTTTTGAAAAAAAAAAGAGGAAAAAAGGTAAAATAGTGTTTAGTGGTTCTCTCAAGCACCCTAAAGAGAGCCTGTCTAAAAATTGGTATTTAGGCACGAGTTCTGGAATGTCAGGAAATTTTTTTTTTAACTAAGCCTGAAAATCTCAAGTACCGCGTCAAATTGACCCTACTATTTTTTATTACATATAGCAAATGAGGAGAGGGTTGTGAGAAAATGTAAGCATGATATCGATAGGGTGAAAATTTCAAAAAAAGTAATTGTTGTACCTTCAAAATTATAGAAATATCAATGATAATATTTCAAAAACCGTTGAATCCGCGTCAGTTTGACCCGACTTAAAACTTTGCGTTTGAAAAAAGTCTTGGGCATCTAAGAGTAGGAAATGTGTCGCTGAAACTTTTGAATTGGTGACGTACGGGGGAACCGACTATGCTTTTCAAAATTTAAACAATGTCTACATGTGTGCATGAAACATTTCAGAAACAGGGAAACTTGTTAAGTATAGATACATTTTGAAAATGTTTCTTAAACTAAATATGTCATTAGGACTCTCCTTCCGAGGAGACGTACATATTTAGGCTCCACTGAAAAATCAAAAAGGGTTTATGAAAAAAAGCTCTGCCTAATCTCGCTGGCTAAAAACAAACTTCTGAGCTCTCAATGGCAGTGCAAACGGCTATAAGAGGCCCATGGATTAAAAAGTTGAGTAGTTCTCCAAAAAGTTTCGATCTTACAGCTACAGGGCCGAGTTGATAGAAAGTTCCGTGCGCAAGAGGAATCCGGAAGGTTTAAGTAGGTGTTAAGTAGGATGTTTCAAACATTTCCTTAAGTGCGATGTTTTCTCGAAGAAAGTTGACGTGCTATGCTTGTTAGTGACCTACTTCCGGGGGCAAAGATTCCACGTCAAAAAGGTTTACCCTTTCTGTATGACGTCATCGTTACTGTTTGTTTTAATCCGATCGAGGGGCATTATAGTGGCGTGGCGTGCTTGCGATGCATCGATTGATCAGCCATTTAAATCTATGGACAAGGATCGATAAACAGGATGTTTGCAACGGGCAGCATAACAATCGATTCTTTACCACAGCTTCAAATGGGGGGGAATATGAATAATCGATCATTCACGCCTCGCTACTGAGGGGCATGTCTCTCTTTCTTTTCCTTTGAGAATCTATGAAACATGACAACTTTTGCTTAAACACTCAAATTATCACGGATAGCAATGATGTTGATTCTTTGAGAGACTAAAACAACTAGCGAACTCAAAGCTTATTTTTCTGAATTTCTGCCAACTCGCTCAAAATATAGTAAACTAGAGACCTGTGTCCTTCACAAGCATGAGTATGAGTAGTTTATCGCCTCGATTAATTGAACATATTTATGCTAAAAGGAACTATGTGCATAGGGTTTGCGTGTAACAGTTCCTTTTAGCATAAATACGTCCAATTGTTTAGTATCGAACTAATTATCTTGATCAATATTAAACATTGCTAAGATAGGGATTTATAGATCAAGGCCATTCGACGAGGATACAACAACTGACTAGCAAGATACTCTCTCGCATATTCGATTGCATTTTTGAACAATTTAGATCAAAATTGACGATTTTTTTTATAGGAAATTGCCACTTCGGGAGATCATACTAGATGAGGATTTGGATTCGATTCCTGGCTAGGCGTCTCGATTCTGATGCATGACCTCAAAAAACGGTTGCCTCAAGCTGGGTTGTATACATAAAGTAAGGACTGAGGAAGGTGAAACCCTAACTGAGCGCAAGATTACCGTTTGTGTAGTACAGAATTTCCGCAGAATTCGGAAGATGAAATTCCCTGACATTTATCTACTTCCCTGACATATTTCAGTAAAATTCCCTGACCGTTGAAGGTATGCTATAGGTGGTTATAAAAAGACATAATTTGAAATATTTTTCAGGCAAAATTTGTTTTTCAAAACGTCAAGCCCTTTGTAAAAAGCAAATGAAGGAGAATTAACAATCTTTCCCTGACACTTTCATCAATTTCTCTGATATTTCCAGGTTTTCTCCGACTTTCTAAAATTCCCCGACATTTCCCGGTTCTCCCAGTATTCCCTGGCTGTGGCAACCCTCGCAGTATTTGGGAATTAAAGAAAGAAAGAAAAAAAAATACAAAGCTGTGACCAGCTTTAACCCTTTGTTGTACGAGTCAGTCACCGATTTCAGAGGAAAAATCTACATTATACAGTGTTTTTGGCTCAGAGGAATAGAATCAGTTCCAGTTTTTATTTTATTTTTTTTTTTTTGAAAATTTCAGAGATTAGACCTGTTGTCCTCTCTAAAAAACAATGTGTTGCTTTGCGCAATTTAATGTCATAGAGGATAAAAGCCCAAAAAACATGTGTTGCTTTCATGCGACGCTATGCAATAAAGGTTAACTGACCGATCATTTTTTGAAAGGCCGATTCTAGTGGCAACGGTGCGGTTAATTTTCTCTGATCGCTAAACTTTCCACTCAGCGAGCCGGGCAACCTGCAAAACGCATCATTTAAATGCAAAGACCCCCCCGAACAAAAATTAATACCGAGCCAAATGTCGTGTTTTATTGATCCAACCTTGAACTTTTAATGGCATTATCCCTCGGTTCCAAAGTTCAGCCGGAATCGGAGAATGCATCATTAATTCCAACATCTGGGAGTGGCTTCGGGGGCGCGGGTGCTCGCGGAGGAGAGCCAAGAAAACAGTCTTTATTGCGGTTCGCGTCCTTTCCGTATGCTACGGAAGAACAGCGTATGAACCTTAAGGCGTTGCCAAATTTCCTTTTAAAAAACACGAATTTCCTGGTAAACCTATGAATATTTTCATTCCGATTTTTCAGAAAATTTTGTTCTAGGTGGCGGTAGCCACCCCGGCCCAATCCTATAAAACTCCCCCTAAAAAATGACAAGACCAAATGGAAAAAAAAAAAAAAAAAAAAACCGACGGGTGGCTGCTGCCTAACTAGTTATACACGAAACACCTCGATCGGGCTTTTCTGCACGGTTTGCGGTCCATTAAGCTCTCCTACTGATTAAGTCGTAGAGTAAACCCCAAAAACCCTATAATATTTGGGTAGAGTATGCTCAGCTCTACTCGTAATGTTCGCAATTTCACCGAAAGTCTCTGAAAATGTCAAGGAAAAATATTCATATCTGAACCATGTTAAACAGAAAGGAACCAAGCCACATCAGCTATTGCCAAATGTAATTGGGCAATTTAATTTTTTACATGAAAACGATTGTGCGGATTTTCGTGCAAATTTCAGAGAAAATTCTCCATGGTATGAAGCAAATTCCTTAAAATTTTCAAAGAAATCCGAACAAACGTCCTTACGTAACAAATTTAATTGCCAAGTTAGACTTGGCAATAGCTGATGTGGCTTGGTTCCTTTCTGTTGAACTCTGTCCATCTTAGAGTACCTTTATAGACAGAGTATGGCCATTCTTTTTACTACAGGAAAACTGTACCGCTTTTTGATTGGTCAACGAGTTTTTAGGCTTCATGATGCTCTTAGGGCCGTAAATAAACAAACAAGATGGCGACTCATCGTAACATCGATAAGAAGCTAAATTTGACAAAAATTTTAATTATACGACAGTAACAATTTAAACTAGCATACCTACGAATAACACACGAAAAAAAAAACGAAAACTATTGTTAAATCGCCTTTCACCTTTATCACAGGAGGATGTAAGATGTGCATAACCTCAATCTTGCTTGCTGATAACAGCCATCTTGTTTGTTTATTTACGGCCCTAAGAGCATCGTGTCAGCCTATTCGCTCGCGACCAATGAAAAACCGGAACAGAAATGGCCATACTCTGTCTATAAAGGTACTCTAGTCCATCTTGCCTAAAAAATAAACATATCATTGAGGGAAATTTGGCAACTCTTGAAAGTTCATACGGCGTTCTTCCTTAGCACGGCAGTATGGGTAAAATTTCAATGACGTTGTCTCCTTCCATCAGGTGGAAAGGAAAACTTCCGCGGTGCAATCTTCTGGAGGGTTTCACATGAATGAGTTTCCCTTTGATGTATCGTGGAATCAGGCAAAGCCTGGTTCAAGCCAAGACTTCCGCATTTTTTTCCCCGGCCGACGTGACGTCAGCCTCTCATATTGCTCGCTCCAAATTGAAAACTGTTTCATTTTGGTTAAGTGGAACTAGATGTTCTGAGCCTGTTCCAATGTTCATACCTATGTTGATACTTTTGTTTTAATACATTCATAGTTCACCCATCACTTTTTCGTCTCTTCCACGGAAATTATCAACAAATATGACTGATAAGTTTCGAATGTACATTCCACAATAGTGGAAAGCTCGTATAATCTTTACAACTTTTAAGCGTTGCAATGACTCGTCGACAGTTGGTTGACTCGATTTACCTTCAAAACAAAACAGGGTATTACTTATTAAAATATGATCTAATGGAATCAATGCAATAAGTTAACCTGCACCGAAAAAAAATTATCGGCGTTTTTACCAAAGTCCGTTGGTACCTTTACCGTCTCACTTTTTTTACCAATTATTGGTAATTTTACCAAGACAGACTGGTGAACTTACCTATAAAATTGGTATTTTCACTGTTTTTTTCAGGTAAGAATACCACTTTTATTGGTAATCAATTCCCGGTAACTTTGCCATTTTATCTCGGTAATTCTACCACAGTCGATAAAAAATATTGGCATTTTTATCAAGGTCCAGTAAAATTACCGAGAAAGTTCAATAATTTTACCGAGATTTCTCGGTAAAATTACCAATTCCATAAATGGTAATTTTACCAAGAAAAAACTGGGATCAAATAGAACCCTGAATTCTTGGCAATTTTAGCTTTTTCTTAGTAAATACACCAGTATTTTTTTTTCAGTGTGTGCAACCATGTTGAAGGAAAACAAAACTTCAAAGAATCGTGTTACTGGTAACGGTTCGAGTCTTTAATTATAAGGCAGAAAATCTAATAAGAGGGCCCCTAAAGCCATTTCTTTGGAATTGAGGCTTTAAGTGTTAAGGCTCAAGGCTCAGTATTTTTGAGACTGTTTAACCTTCGTATTTTTTTACTTTTTTCTCCGCGAATAAGGAGTCGAATGTGAGTTCGTCAACGTCAAAGGCTCAACAGCTGCGTGGTCGCAGAAACAGGGGAAACTCGAAAAGGAAGAAAAAGGGAAAGTTGGAACGGGGACGATGATGGGACGAAAAAAAAATTAATTGCATCTACACTGTTATCCCGTCATTTTCACGCTCCAATATATTACGGCGACCCCGCATGAAATAACTTCTTAAAAAGTCGGCGGGGCTCCCTCCTCGACCCTTCTTGACGGTGACTTGTTGCGTTACGGATGGGTCGGCATTACGCGTTAGGATCGCGGAACAACGTTGCCAAACGTCAGAGGATATTAAATAATATTAATGTTTTTAAAATTATACTTGATAACCTCGGTCTGCAAAAAGGAGATTAGGAACAATTACTCAAAAACTCTGGAGATTCGATTGTGGGTCCTAATGGAATTTCTACCAACGATGTTTTTTAGGAAAATTTTAAAGCGACAGATCAAGGTCGTTTGAGAACATTCAGTTCTTGAGATTAAAAGGGTGAAAATATGACTGAAAAACTAATTACTTCTAAATTTTAGTGGGTTGGCAGTTTATGCTGCGCAGGAAATAAAATATCTGTACGAACCACGCATTTTTATTTTCTATAAGTGTTTAAAAGCGTGACTGTTTCAGATAGATCGTCCATCTTAGACCTCAAAGGCAGTTTTCGTAAGAAATCATCAAGTTACGATTTTAACAGGTCAAAAATATCTATCTGCTAGAAACAATAGTGTTTCCTGCATATGTATAATACCCTGGAGGAGTTATTAATTTACCACACAAAAATGTGGGAGTGCTGCACGCTATTAACACTTTCAGCGACGCACGGTGGAGGATGAATATCGCTCGATCGACAAGTCTGCCAAAATGCGCAAACTGATTCAAGAATGCTCTGGTATTTTACGTGAGTGGGGAATTCAAATTTTCCTTCATCAAAATTAGATGCAAGCTTTCAAATCCTTGGTTGGAAGTTGATTGCAATAATTCTCGTTGCACAAACAGTTTGAGAAGGAAACGAATAACAGTATGCCTAATCCTCAATGGCATGAATTATTTTGGAACTCAGATTCGAGGGGACACTAATCTAATTTGTGCATTGAATAAAAAAAATAGAGTACCAAAATTTTTTTTCAAAATTTTAAAGTTAAAGGAATCAATTTTTCAAAAAAGGAAAAACTAATGAAACGCTGAAAAATCATGGCACAGGGGAAAGTTTTAATGTTTAAAAACCCTGAAAATACGTTGTTATACGAATTCGTAACGCTATGCCATAGAGGGTTTAATGTGTACCTTGTCCACCGGTCCATTGACGCTCCACTTTAGCCTGTAGGTGACGAAGTAGTAAAATGTAAAACTTTTGCAAATATAATAGGCAACCAAGCTCGAATTCATCCAAAACGAAGAGCCGCGGGGGGAGGGTGAAGAGGGTTGAAGGGGGGGGGGGTTGAAAATGATTCCGAGCGACCGTCTCCTCGCCCACCGCAATGCTCTTTCTCCTCTTATTCGAATCCCCCACCCCCCCACCAGAAGTCATTAGTGTAGATAAGACCAACTCACTCCAATTAAAGTTGACGTAACCTGATACCGTGCCCCTTCAAGAGTTGAAATTGAATTTCCCTAATGGTCGTGTCGCCCTGATTTTTCCAGTCAACAGTTCGGCGAAGTTGAAACTAAGCGATTTCAATAAGGTGCGGAATTTCGGAGAGGCTGATTTGAGTGACGAACGATTCGAGGGCCAAAAGCTCGTAAGCTCTTGATTCTTCGCTCGCCGAGGGCTCTGAAGTTCAAGAGTTTTCGGCACCTCATTACTCACTCCCGTTTTTGAAGTGCGAGTCTCGCGACGGAAACGTTTAATTGATGATGCTCCGGCAGTCGTCGATGAATGCAATGTCGCAGTTTTTGCGACTTTCCGAGGATTCGGTGACTAGTGTGGAGTGATTTTATAGCCTCTTGAAAATAATCTCTTTTACCTTGGTTTCTTTGGATATATTCAGGTGTGAGTACTATTCCTAATTCTTTGTTTAACTCCGGTTGTGAAATGTAATCGGATCTGTGAAAAGAAACCTTCACTAGAAAAAAAAAAAACACATTGGATATAGAATCCAGACTCTTAAAAACATCGACAAGAAAAAATACTCTTGATTCAATCGGATTTTTGCTTGGATCAAGATCCAAGCCTCTTAATTTGAGCGGATTTCCTTTTGATTTAAGCAAAAATCTGATTGAATCAAGAGTATTTTTTCTTGTCAATGTTTTCAAGAGTCCGGACTCTAGATCCAATGTGTTTTTTTTTTTCAGTTTTATCGTCAGGGAGAAAATTACATTCTCCTAACTTTTTTCAAAATATGAAACTACGTTCTTCTACGACCGAAGAAATTTTGTCTTGTAGCTTCAAAACTCATACGGACCGCATTTTGCAATTAAGCACTAAAATTATTGTCTCATTTGCAAAAACACTTACGTGCATCGGGAAAATGATGGTACATACTTTGTTACTAAACTGAGCTAACAATTGCAGTTCCTAATTGCAAAAGTCAGTCTATACCTTATCCAATGTTTGCGATACCAAAGTCAGACGTGTGTCAAAATACCCAGATTTTCTCTCTTCGTGCATTTGCAAAAAGTTGAGGAAAATGAGTTTCCTGGAATAAAAGGTCGTTTTTCACAGATCAACAACTCTCCTCAGAACGATACGAGAATGATTTGGTTCGTTTGTCAAAGTTTGATTAGAACAATTCATAACGCAAATAGAGATAAAAGCTGCCTTCGAATAACTGGGTCGGCAAGAAATATGAATACGCATGCAGTTGAATCATTATGGGTAAAGACTGGCGTTACGGAACCTCCTATCCTCTAAGCTAGGAAAATAAAAGTAGAAAACTGAGATTTAAACTAATAACAAGTAACTACTTACAAATGTAGATGGTGGATATTAAACTATTTGTCATCAAATATAAAAAAAACTCTTTCCTTTTTTAAATATATATTTATTTAATCTGATTGAGAGTAGGGGTTTTTGGAGGCATTGCCCAAATTACATAACGCTTTAGGGGGAGGGGGAGCCGAAAAGAGCGTTACAACATTTTGTTTTTACGAGTTAAAGGATAGAGCCCTCCGTTACGCAGAAGCGTTCCAAGGGGGAGGGGGTTAAAAATGCCGAAAAAGTGTGTTACGTGATTCAGGGACGGCTCCTCTCTGGTAAAAATTGGCAGTAGAATCTGTGTCCCAAATACCATAGACCTACAGCCGTCTGTAAGATTTCCAATAGCTTCTATAACCGGCTACACAATTTCTTATAGCCTTTTATAGCCGATGGCGATTAAGCAACAGCTAGGCAATAAAGTGTATGCTAACCGTTACTAATTACGGATGCTAAGACTTGGTACGTTTTTGGACTACTGCTCTCTTTTTGAGCCGTTGTATGTAGATTTATTTTGCGAGAAGGCTCCGTACTTTTGATGAATGCCTGTCATTCCTAATATATTAGAGCGCCTTCAGTCGCGTATGATACTGTGCAATACCTCTGGCTCGTGTGATTTAGTTGCTTAAAGCGCGGTGGCACACTGCGGCGCGGAACGGAACACTGCGGCAGCCAGCGCAAAACGCGCATTGGCGCCTACAAACCTAACAGGGATACTTCACGCGTTGCGCAATGCGTGAAGTATCCCTGTTAGGTTTGTGGGCGCCAGTGCGTCGCGGTCGCCGCTCCGCTTTGTGATAGGCTCTGATATTTAATCTGACGGAGTCAGCGTTATTCAACTCATGATTTTGAAATGTTTGCACATCCTGTATGGATTATTCTCATTTTAATTGATGAAAAAAATATGTATTAAAGGAAAATATAATGTTTGTTTTGTAAATATTAAGATGGTTCCGTATCTAACTTAATGATTTCCGAAGCACACGAATTTCCACACAACTTCTATAGCCTTTTATAATCGATGGCGGAAAAGCAACAGCCAGGCGATAAAGTGTAAAGCCCTGCGATAGGAACTATAGCGCGGCTGCATAATTTTTTATCGCTTCGTATAGCCCGGCCGTATAATTTTCTCCGCATTCTACAGCCAGCTATATGATTTTCTGTAGCTTTCTTTAGCCGGCTATAAAAATTCCTATGGTATTTTGAAACGCAGCTCTTATCGTCAATTTTTACCAGGGCTATACGACTTAGAAGTCCTAGCTTTTTAAACACCTGGATTTTAAAGCCTTGAATACCTACTTTTACGGGATCCCTGCAACGTTACAAATCGAGATACGAGGATTCGAATTAGGCAAACGAGTTCGGTTTCATAATCAAGCTTTTCAAAATACAAAATTCCATCTTCATAAATGGCTTATTTAACCACCGCGCCGCAAAGGCGCCAAATTGGCACCGGGAGACCGAGGCGGCGTTTAACCTTTTAGTATAATCAGCTCTGTTCAAAGGAGGGAACGTCCTGTGTATCTTTATCCACTAGTTGAGCTTGAACAAAGGGTTCAATTTGGTGAATGATCATTACCTTTGGTCAGGCATTAATCTGTTGCCATCAAACGCGCCCGACCAACGACCCAATCTGCGACCCCTGATGAACCTCGGGTGGGGGGCGGGGGGTAGACAGGTACGTGGGAGAGGGGTTGGTGGTAAGCTCTGTATGTGTGCGTGTTAATCAAGGCAGGCATTTTGTCAAATGTCTGTGCGAATGGGCCTGTTGCAAACTTTTGCTAGAGCAAAAATAAGAGTTGTTTCTTGTAGATAATGCCTCAAAAATCACGATGAGCGCATCGGCAAAGTCTGAAATGCACTCATAACTTCACAATCTGCGTAAGAAATTTGCGTTTTTTTAAGCTTCCCGCTTCAAAAACGATACTACGGCGTAGGTGAACATTTTGTTAGAGGAGTCGCTCCATCGTCGGCGATATTCATCATGGCCGACGCTTCCACGCAGTTCCGCGCGTAATTCAAGGAGAGTTCAAGGTCAATCCATTCGGGCGTGGAAAATATGAACGTTAACACACCGATTGTTATCTGGTCTAATCCAGTTCAGGTGTTATCTCGTCCCATCAAACGTGTTTTGGCGGATTGGCGTCGGCTATGATGATTATTGCCGACGATGGAACGACTCCTCTTACAAAATGTTCACCTGTGCCGTAGTATCGTTTTTGAAGCGGGAAGCTCAAAAAACCGCAAATTTCTTACGCAGATTGTGAAGTTATGAGTGCATTTCAGAGTTTGCCGATGCGCTCATCGTGATTTTTGAGGCATTATCTATAAGAAACAACTCTTAGTTTTGCTCTAGCAAAAGTTTGCAACAGGCCCATTGTATGCTATTTTGACCACATTTTGCAGTAAGGAACTACCATAATTTTTGACTCATTTAGCAGCGAGCATATATCGAGTTTTAATAAGGTATTGAACTTTTAGTTAATTCCATTATGAAAGGATAAAGCTTCGCAAATCTCTCTCATTTTCAGTGAAATCGACTCCAACAAACGTTCGTGTTCAACGCTTGCAATTTTTTATTTGAAAAATAGAGGATTCTCACTCACACATCCAAGGCATCAGTTTTTTTTTCCAGATTAAATGTTTCATGCTTTCTCAATTTTCTAGTTTTTTCTTGAAATGCCCTTGTTTTACCTAATTTCTTGGACCGATGAAATTCTCTGATTTTCCAGGTTCGCAGACCCTTAGGCACCTTATAAATAAAGGTACTCTTTCTGTCGTAGGTATTTACCTGATCTAGAGCGGTCGTAAGTAGAGACAATATATCCTGGAGACTTACCGCATTGCTATCTTTCCCTAAAGTGTAAAAGTTAATTTCGAAAGTCAACGCCCCGAAGTTTGTACCGTGAAAAATAGTTTGAAGTTTAACTTCTCTGAAAGGCTCCATGTTAAGAAGAAAGTCTAAAGATCAATAGCCTTTGGAGCCTTACAGAGTAGTAAAACCAAAAACTCTTTTCCACGGTGCTAAACTTAATGCAATCTGGTGCGTCTCTCTTAGGCTCGGTCACTACGTTATATAGCTGCAATGTGTGATACAACTATTTTAACCTCCGAGTAGCCGAGATTGCATAGTCACTAAATAGAAGGCGAACTCAGTTCCTTACTCGTATTTTCTTAGCGTAGGGTTGATATCCAAATTGACCTCGGTCGGAAATCGCTGATGATGAGACAAAGTTTTTGGAGCCGGTCAGATTTTAATATTTTATTTAAGTGCAAGTGAATTTCCATTTCAAAAATTTTGATCATTTTGATCTTGTGAGGTCACTTTAAAATATATTTTCCCTTTAACAGATTCGTTAATGAGCCTGCCATATTGCGCACCCAATCAAAAATGGATCTTCCAGAGGTTATTCTCTCCCTATCCAGACACTATGGTCGCAGTGCTGCCGTGCTAAGGAAAAACGTCATATAAGCCTTCAGGCGTTGCCAAATTTCCTTTGATAAATCACTAATTTTCCAGAAAATTCGTGAATATTTTTCTTCCAATTTCTCAGTAAATTTTATTCGTATTTTGATCCAAATAATCTGAAAATTTCAAGGTAAGATACTGATAATGGAGATGTTGCGTGTGTGAGGAATTTGCGATTTGACTGTTGATTCTTACGTAAAAGTTCGTGGGAAACACGGTGCCACAGGTTTTCTCTGAAATTTACTCCCAAACTCAAAAAAATCTCTCAAGTTGAGGCCAAAATGGAGGGGATATCCCACGCTATCCTGAGAGTCGACCTCTACATCAAGACAAACTCCCATGCAAAGATAGGGAGCAAATACATTGACAGGGCTGCCACTTTATTTGGGGACACCAAAACTGAAAACTCGACGTCACTGCTAATGTATTTGCTCCCTATCTTTGCATGGAGAGTTTGTCTTGATGTAGAGGTGGACCCTCAGGATAGCGTGGGATATCCCCTCCATTTTGGCCTCAACTTGAGAGCTTTTTTGAGCTTGGGAGTTGATTTAAGAGAAAACCGGTGGCAGCATCGTGTTTCTTGCGAACTATTACATAAGAATCAACAGTCAAATCGCAAATTCCTCACACATGCAACATCTCCATTTAAGCATTCTAATACATACTGAGTGATCCAGACCTCCTGTCCGCGATCAGAAGAATCCAACGAAAATATTCCTCGCCCCCCAAAATGCCCCCTTGGGGTTGTATCAGGGGGAGGAGGTGCCCCATATTATTTACCCCATCGATGTACTCAATGAAAGGTATGCTCCTACAGAAAACCAGTAGCACCATCGTATTTCTCGCGAACTTTTACATAAGAATCAACAGTTAAATCGCAAATTCCTCACACATGCAACATCTCCATTTCTCAATAAAATTTGGTTGTACCTAATTTGATCCAAAAAGTCTGAAAATTTCAAGGTAAAATACTGATAATTTTCTCCGACAGTAAACATTTTAGGAAATTAGGCAACTCTCGAATGTTCATACGGCAATCTTCCTTAGGACGACAGAGTAGTCCACTTTTTCGAGGGATATCGTGAGTGATGGGAGGACTCGTAAGCGGACCGCGGGTGGATCCGGTCGTGTATCGTGTAAAAAGTGAGCCGAGGGCCCGGGGATCGGGAACGCGGGCGGGCGGGCCGGAAAGGGGCCGAATAATAAAACACGGGAAATTGGACTCGGGAGCCAGGGAAACACGGCCGCCGAGTCAAGTGCGCCGCGGAACAGGGCCCGAGCCAGCGCTGGACAAGCGAAACACGCCCGGCTCCGGAGGAAATGACCATCAAGTGATGAATAGCCAGATTTAAAGCCGTGAGGAGCCGTGTAGTCTCCCACGCGCTGTTGCCCGACGCCACCGTCCACCGATTCGTACTCCTCTGAGCTTCTTTTACAACGAATTGACGGACAGCACTGGAAACAAAACATTGGATCTGGTGGCTTTTACAAGGGTAGCAGCAAAGTTGGGTAGGAAAGTAGGAATAAGCAACTAAGTTCGCCTTCTATTGAGTGCGTATGCAATTTCGGCTACTTGAAGGTTGATTTAGTTGTATCATGCAATGTGTTGCACCAGCCGCTAAGAAAGCGACCGAGGTCGAAAGAAGAGCGCGAAAAGGCATCAAATTCAAACCCTGAAAAGCAAGTTTGAAGTTTACTCCGTTAGACAAAATGTAAAGGACACATCTTAACGATTTGTTCACGGTCAAACTATTTTTCCTAGACTGCCATACTTTATTCTTCCTCTAGAAAACTAGCAAATAACCGCAATTTTCAAGCGGATCACAGCAAAAAGGAACCAGCGCGATTACAGTGTTTTAAAAATGTTGCTGCTTCATAGTTATCCTGAAAATTTCACAGAATATCAAATAGTTTTCACTTCCCACCGAAAAATTGTAAATTTTAAATGGAATTAATTGTGTAAATTTGAATACTGTACACGCCCTGGGGAAAAACACATTGGATCTGGAGTCCAGACTCTTAAAAACATCGACAAGAAAAAATGCTCTTGATTCAATCAGATTTAAGCTTAAATCAAGAACCAAGTCTCTTAATTCGAGCGGATTTCCTTTTGATTTAAGCTTAAATCTGATTGAATCAAGACTCCTTTTTCTTCTCAATGTTTTCAAGAGTCTGGACTCTAGATCCAATGTGGTTTTTTTTTCCAGTGAGTGGATCGAGTCAATCGGAGAGGTCGGACATGACATTTTCAACTAAAACTGCAAATTTTGATGTTTACCTATGTCGTCACATTTTAAATTTCAAAGGGTGCTTCCAGAAAAACAATTTAAAGAGAAAATCGATGAAACCACTTCTAGAACCTTAAAATTTTGTAGAAACGTAGTTATAAGCTTTTAAAGTTTCCAAATTGCGTCCGACGTGTCCTATTGGCTCGATCCACTGTGCGACGGTGGAACTACCAGCGGGCCAATTGATGAAATTTATAGGTGAACCCTGTTAAAAATTGGCAATGGGAGCTGCGTTTCAAAATTCCCTAGGAATGCTCATAGCCGGCTATAGAAGGCGATGGAATTTCATACAGCTGGCTGTAGATAGCGAAGAAAATCGTACAGCCGGGCTATGCGAAGCGATACTTTTTACAGCCGGTCTATAGTTCTTATCGCCGGGCTGTACGGTTTACCGCCATCGGCTATAAAATGCTACAAGAAATTGTATAGCCGGAGCCGGTTGTGGAAGCTATAGGAAATCCTACAGCCGGCTGTAGTTCTATAGTATTTTGGGGATACAGATCCTATTGCCAATGTTTACCAGGAGAGCGATAGACAGAGATGACTTAGAGAGTATGGAGCGATCCTATTTGTTGAAATCGTTTGCTCCCATAGACTAAAGGAGAAAATGCTGGACTTACTTTGGGGTTTTTCGTGGGTTGCCGTTACACATAGAGCAATTTCAACACAAGAGTTAGTTTAATAAGGTGAGTAGATTACCAAATTACCGTAGCCTTCCGTTGACGATTTTAAGAGAAATGCTAGCTTGGGTTTTTGGAGAACTTTAATAAAAAACGAAGGGGTGAATACTAACGTTGCAATAGGAGAACTGCGTTTCCCAGTCCCTCCATTGTTTTCCGCGCTAAATTCACCGCAAATTATGCCCAAATCAACACAAAATTTGTGTTGATTGGTGTTTCACTTTCTATATTAACCAAAAGTAAACACGAGAACACAAATATTTTTATCAGTGTTGTTAGTCAATTACCTACTTTCTCTGTCCATCCTAGCCGATTACTTCCACCAATAGGATCATTTTAGATCTTTTTTGTCTAAAGCTTTGTCTATCAATTTCAACATTCAGCATGCAGATCACGTATCTGTTTATCGGTGTTTAAAAGTCTCCACTCCTTTGTTATTTTTTTTTTTTTTTTTTTTTTTTTTTTTTTTTTTTTTTTTTTTTTTTTTTTTTTTTTAGGAGAGCGAATCAAAATAATTTCTTGAGAATTTCACAGGGTTTTCCTTGGAAAAAACACGGAAGTTTTCAAAAATTGACGTTAGGAAGTTTTCCATTCCACAAATCAAGTATGACAAAAAGAAGTCGACACCATCGCAAATGGAGATACGGGGTCTGATAGTTCCATCGTCGAAAAAGCCTTTCAGAAGATGGGTTGTAAGCTTCGCTTTGGCCTGGGTCCAATCTCTCGTAAAAATTCCGGGCCGTAATTTGAATTAGAAGTATTTACGCCAAAATACTTTGTCAAAAAGAATGTAGTTAGATTGAAAAATGGGAGACCATTGAGTTTCCATTAAGATTTGGCTTTTAAGTAGTTTTCTGTAATGTATGAATGAGTATAGGTAGGTTTATGGTTGACGAGGATATTTTTCCCACCAGACAGAATTTCTAAGGTGGGGGGGGGGGCAGATGATACTAATTGCAGTTCTAGGGGAGCCAAGACTCCCTTTGGACCCCCAAAGCATTGCCCATGGACTAATCAACTGAAGATTTAAGTTTGGAGGTTGACGCTTACTTTTCTTTGTGAAAGGCCTCGATAAATGATCAAGTTCCGAACCAATTTCAATGAACGTAGACCATTTGAAGACCAATGGTCACAATGCAATATTCATCTGTGGGCTGTACCGTAATTTTAGGAGATTAATCCTAAAAAAAATTTCCGGGAAAATTATCGAGAAAAGGGGCAGAATGCATTCCTTTGCCAGGGTGTCTAGTATTTTTTAATTTTGAAAAATCCTGATATTTTCCTGATTTTTCCTGATATTGTATAAAAAATTCCTGAATTTTTCATTTTCAAAATTCCTGATATTTTCCTGATTTGTCTCGACTCCTGGCATGGTAGGCAAAAAGCAGTGAGACTTTCTCCGCTGAGGAGATTCGCGTGATAAAAATTCCTGATAAAACGTCCGATTTTTCCGATTTTCCTGATCGGCCAAAATTCCTGATATATTCCGGTTTTTCCTGATGCTAGACACCCTGTATTACCCTTTCTCACAAGTTGGCAAATTAGAGCGCACAGGTAAATTACCCTAAGCCTCTCTAAACGAAAAAAATCCTGAAATTGCCTGAAGTTTGGAAGGCCTGCTCGTACGGCCGACAGCGCGGTGCAGAGGGGGTCGCAGGGGGGTGCAGAGACTCTCTGCGGCTACTATGCGTCACTACAAGCCTCCCCCCCCCGGCGCCCGTCCAAATTTCACACTCCTCCTCGCCACCCCTGGCAGCAACACCCAACAACCAACAACTTGGCATTGCAGTATTGCGCTCCGCTTTTTGAGAGCTTGCATAGCGCTGTTACCGTTTCCGCCGCGAAACTCGGGATTTTAAACGCTAATTTTTACGTTTATTTTATTGCCCGGCAACATTTTTGAACAGTGTGACATCCAACTGCAACCCGTTCCCTCGCTTCCCTCTTTTTTGCCATTCCGGCCTCCACTTCAGCCCACCCCCTACCCNCCCCCCCCGACCATTTAGCTTCTCTATTCAATGTCTCGTCCTCGGAGAATTGCAAAAGCTAGGACATTCCGATGTTGTCATGAGTGGGCCTTTACCACGGGGAAACTCAGTGTGTATAAAAATGTCAGAGGTCGAGACAAGAATGGGAGAACGTATGCTGGAATCAAGTGACTTCGTTAGATGCAAAACATTCAAACTTTCACGATTGCGACAGAAAATCATTGGCGGATCTAGCAAATTGGCAACATTGTTTTTCTCCATTTAAACCTATTGAAATGTATCGATTCTTGGAGGGGCCAGGTCAGCCAGGTGCTCTAACAAGAATCGATTATTTTACATAGCTTAAAAGGGTGGTTGCTTCGCTAAATCACTGGATTTGCCTCTACAAAATATTTCTTTGCGTGCTTTGTCGCCCCCTCACTGGAAAAAAAACTTAGATTGCAATCAACTATGCTACGGTTTCTACGACACACCATGGTTTTCAACGGAGGTAACCACCGTTTTTGGTCATGAAAGGATATGGGCCACGAAAAAGGTTTGAAGGGTTCATACTCTGTGTCAGGATTCTGAAAATCAAGCGTACTTTAATTTACAATCAGAGAGCAAGTTTATTCCTGGTTCAACTTGAGCTTCCCGCAAAAATCACTAGATAAGGAGGTGAACCTTTCCATAAGATGTACTGCACTTTCATTAAGGCAGTAATATAGGTAGACAACTTTTAGGATTTCAGGGGTGTATTTTAGATTGTTTGAAAATAATTTTACCTAAAATAAGCAAAGTGACGACTTATAGTCACCTGGGATTGTTTCAAAAAGTTTAATTAAATATCTTCAAGACCTTGAAACATATAGTTACATGCTGTGAACAATGCAGAAGTCCGTTGTTATAAATGCGTCAAGCATCGTCAGGTCGCTTCTTTATATCAATTACTTTCTCTTTCAATGCAAATATTTAGGTTTTTCAAAATTTTTCTCTTAGTTTTAATTTTTTCCCGTATTCTAATTTTACATGAAATTTTCTGACTTTTTAACAAGTTAAGTAACAGTGTATTACTGACTTAGGACAGTGGCCCGTTAGTTTTAAAGCCTTTACCGAAAATGCTCCCTCTTTGAGGTTATAAAAAAGAAAGAAAAGAAAAATCAAAGAAACGACTTAATAAAATACAATGGCTATCTCATTGAAAATATATCAGTTTGCTCTCTGATCTACATTCAGCATAGGTATTATGCTTTGTTGAACGCTACCCTGAAAGACTAAAATCAGGAATACAACTATTTTAGCCTACACGGAAAAAATGAAATTGCTGATTTAACAATTTTGTAGTTAAAAAATGTGTCAATTATGTTTCAATGTAGAATTTACGAGAAAAAAATGCTGATTTAACCACCCCCGTAGTAAAATTAGCTTTCAGTCATTGTAAAAGGTACTTTTGAAACATGTTGGACGCAATTTTTAACAATTTTAACTGTTAAATCAGCAATCCATTTTTTCCGTGTATCGAGTTGCATAGACATTGTAATGAAGGCGCACTATAAATCTGCTCAAAGGATTAAAATCAATTAAAATGTATCTTCCCGAAGATGATTGCCACGGCCCGAAACTTCTGATAATCTCTGCCAGAGCGCAAGGGCCTATTTCCCTCGAAACCACCCTGTTGAGTGGTGTCCGCCTGGCGAAGCGCCAAAGATGCATCGATCTCGCCGCCTGCGCCTGGGACTTATGCAACCACTTGTGCATGCACCCGCCGCAGGCAGATTCCTCAAACACCGAGCCAGCCGCTTCGTATGTAAAATGTAATATCGATCCCTCACTCTCACCCCCTTGTTTATTTTCTGTCACGAGCACCGCTCATGGGGCCAAAAGCCCTGGAAGAATCCGCACGAAAGAGGGAGAAGTACGGTCTTGGTGGATGCACGGTTCGTCATGGTTGGTGGAGTTTTACTGATTTTCTTCTGGCCATAAGGACCGTTATGAGTGCTTTTCAAAAAGTCTTGATAGAAATGTAAAATCGTGTACCTATTTGTTTTTTTTTTTTTTTTTTTTTTTTTTTTTTTTTTTTTTTTTTTTTTTTTTAATGTACATCTTTAAAGTTAGGTATTTTGACACCGTTTGCAGCTACTATAGAGTTACAATTTTTTCATCGTGGTAATAACTACTTATTTACCTAAATATATAACCTAAATATTTATTCCAGTAAAAACACGACGATGATGACCATGAGATGTGAACGGGCTATTCGCTAAAGGAATTTCAAGATTTTAGATTGACTTTTGATCTCTTTTTGTTTTTTTCCTGTTTTTGAAGTATTTAAGTAATTTTCCCAAAGAAGAATGATTCGTCACATGTTTGTTAAAGTGCCTTTTCATTAATTTTTCCATGATTAAATGTTGATGTAATAAAAACAATAGGCCCAAAGAGGCTAGCGTTTTTCGTACATAATAGCAATTTTTCACGGTAACGTTGCATGATGTCAACGATCATGTTCACAAAAATTTTTTGAAGTAGTTTCTATGCGATCGTCACTCCTGGGGTTTTCTTACCGTAAAAGCAGCAAAAAACCAGGGTAGCTGATGAAAGTTACAATGGACCACTAGACAAGGTACGAATTTAAGCCATCTGATGCATGTTTCTTAACCAGAATTTCACGTAGAACACGATTAGCGCAACGAATTTTACTGAAACTAACTCCTAACGAAGATTTCAACGTTTTTATTTCACATTGGTTACGAGGAATTTGAACTGGCCGCTCACAAGAAACTCAAAGCTCTACTCGAGTCAAATCGCGCACTACAACGGTTTCAGCAAGCTTCTCCATCGAGCAATGTTCATTTCCCATTATATGTTGTTAAAACCACAAGAAATTTGCTATAGCTGAGCCAAACCGTCAAGATTGAGGTTTCCAGATTTTTATATTTCAGAGACTATCATGATGAAAGGTTAGCGCGCGATGTGAAACACGTAGAGCATTGAGTTTTCATGAGCGGGCGGTTTGAATTCACGCATCATGAATCATTAAATATCTTCGTAAGGAGTTGATTTCGGTAACTTTTGCTATGCGCATCGTATTTTACGTGAAATTTTGGTTCAGAGACATGTATCAGAATGCTGATTCTTCAAACGCCCGTAATCTTATTTTTGCAAAAGCTCCAACTGTTGCCTACTGTGGGGTGGGCACTGTTGCTGCACCCTCGCGATTCCGGGCAAAGCGCGGAGGACACCCCTATTTTTGATCTGATCGGCCGCGCAACAGATTGGGGTGAACGCTCGGTCCGCGCCACCCTCCGCAAGGCTCCCAGATCGCATAATAATATTAGAACGCTCTATATTGCAATGATTGGGGCTGTGATGATTAAAAAGACGGAATTGGCAACCGTGTTCGGAGACTCTCGAAGGCCTTTTATTTTGATGAATATGCGCTGACGGCCACCGAAACTTGGAAGAAAAAACGATCGAGGAAAAATACTTTTGGGAGTGTTCGGAGAGTGAAAGGAGGCGAATGAGGGACTTGTAGTTGTGGTAAACGCAGTGAATCAGATGAAAGGAGAATCTACGAATAAGTGTGAGTACGTTGCTAGTTTGAAAATTAGTCTGGACCTTAAAAGAAAAAAAAAAAAATTAACATTTTTGAGTCGATGAAGCAAGCTTGGAGTCAAGAGATCATATTCGTTCAGATTCGCCCGGTGATGAGTTAAGGAATAGCTTTGGCAATCATAACCTAATTTGCAACACCTTTACAAACACCTCCCACGCTTAACAAAGTGCTCACCCCGACATCCAACAGTCCCTAATTGGACGTATTCTGCCAAACAGAACTATGTGCATTAAGACATGAGCCCTGAGACCCATAAGGATTTATGCATAACAGGGCTCACTTCATAATGCACATAGTTCCGTTTTGCAGATATACGTCCATTTGGCTCACTATAATTGATTTTTTGCTCAAACAGCTGCTCATCGACCATCATTACGCGAAAAATAGCGTTGAGTTCCAAATTTAACCCTTGCCTCATCCGATCGCATAGCTTTAATTTGACGCATTTACCCTAAAAGGAACTATGTTACACCCCTAACCCTATGCACATAGTTCCTTTGAGCATAAATACGTCCAATTGTTTGCAAAGGCTCTTCAAATTATACTTTTTTTCTTCTTTTTTCTTTTTTTTTCCCGCTGGTTTAATGGCTTCGTGTCAAGCACCTCCAGCCAACTTGAGACAATGTTTAGTGTCCGTAGGCATCGTGGGATCTCCATACTCCAGGCTTTTCCAATTTTCAGGGATTAGGGCCGAGGAGAATCGGTTTCAGCAGATCTACTCGTCAATTCCGAGAAAATTAGACACCACCACCGGGATTCGAACCCAGGACCTATTGACAAATTATACTTTCTCTGCTTAGAGTGGAGTTACGCTCCACTCTACGGCGCAAAAAGAACCAAAATTTTCTCAAAGCAGGGCGCAGATTTGAATCCAAAGACACTTACAGGGGTCCCGAAATCGTCCGAGAGGCTGNGGGGGGGGGGGGGCGTGAAGGGGCTCGCAAACAAGACGGTGGGAGAAATGAGCCCGGCCGGAGAGCGTTTTGAACAACAGGTTGAACTAACTGACAAACGCATTAGCGGGGCAAACAGACCGGGAGGAGAGAGGGGCAATCGCTAACGAGTTTCCTAGCAGAGCGCGAACACGGAGCCCTCCAAGAGGGGNGGGGGGGGGGGGGGCTACGAGGGTCGAAAGAGAGAGAGAGAGAGAGCGCGCGCCCAAAATTGAAAACAAACAAACAAACAGACAAACTCGGATTCCGAATCATCATCCGCCGACGAGAGAGAGAAAACGAACGAGCAAACAGCGCCATTAGCTTTTCCGATCCTTAATGAATTCAGTTCATTATGAAAGTAACGCGGGTATCCCCCCCCGCCCNGGGGGGGGGGTGGGGGGGGGGTTACACGGGGTCGGGGTCGAGTTATTGCCGGGCGAGTCGCGTCATAAAGTCGCGTTATGGAAATCAAGTCGTTCAGAAAATATTGACTGTGTTAATAATGGCCGAATTAATAGATTCGATATAATCCGGACTGGGATGCCCGGCCGGTTGCCTACCCGGATCCCGTCCAGGCGAATTGGTTCGAATCCAATTACGGAGTCGTCCTGATCCGCGGTGGGAGGGGGGCCGGCCGCGCTGCCCCCAAAGCGCCCGG
>NW_017547181.1:3409900-3421052 GCF_001854935.1 Bemisia tabaci
GGGTGTCTATTTCGTTTCATTGACCGCGGTCTGATATTAAGTGATAAGCACCGTTTCCGCGGTGAGGGTCTCCCGGTTTATTGGTGCTGCTTTTGATTTTACGGTTTGCGTGGCTGTTGTATCGCTGCGAGGGCACTTGATATTACGTCAGATTTGAGTTCTTGGGATGTTGAGAATTGAAAGGAATGGACCGGAGGACCGCACTGAAATAAAAAGGCACGGGCTATGTAGACTTACCGTCCGTTCCTGGCCAAGAGCTGAAACTTCCGTGTGCTACGGCCAGAACTTTCGACCTCTGAGCCCAGAACGCGAACGGTACGTCTATATGGTGCCCGCAAGGACGATTACGTAGCATGGTATCAACGATTACGGTGTCAACAAACAGTTTTTCTAAGTTTCCGTTAACACCATGATCATCCAAAAATACAGAATGAAATATGATCACGGTGTCAACGATCACGACGTCAACGAAACTTAAAACTTCCCTTTATAACAATCTTTCAAATCTTAAATTCGCACCTTCTCTACTGGTCGATTAGAAGTCTCAACTCTAGTTTTATTCTCTTCGTTTCCCATGACGACGCCTTGATACCGCACTATTCGTGGTCCACGGACGTGCGTGTTGCGTATCAAAAATTAAAGGCGTTTCTCATGACGATCCCTAGACGCAACGTGGACAGTTGTTTTTTCACAGGTGGGAGGTTCGAATTCACGCGTCAGGAAACATTTAACTTTGCACAAATCGTGTTTTAAATGAACTCAGCACGGCAGAATAGTTGTGTAGACTTCTTACCTGGTTGCTGTGAGGAGGTGACCGTCTCTAGTTGCTTGTAAGTGGCTGGTTCCGGGCTGACGGGCGCTGGCGATCCTTCCGTCGGCGAATCGGGGGTCGCCGGGGCTGCGGGCGACTGTTCGCCCACCTGAGTCGCGCTACCATTGGCTGACCAGTTCCCGGCGGCGGCGCTGGTGGCGCTCCTGGTGGCGTGCTTCTTCTTGACCAGGTAGCAGCGCGGCATCGCGGCGACGACGGATCACACGCGCACTCTCGCGGGAGTCTCACGCGCGAGAGGGTTTGAGCCGGGTTTTCGTTGAAAAAATATTCTCGGTAATAAAATAAAAAAATCTCGCGAATAAAAATCTTCCCTATAATTATAATTAATTGTAAGACACCATTATTGCTTAGTTTAGTTGGGTTTTTCGAAGAGAGAAGTCGATCGTTAGAGAGAAAGAGTCGAAGGTTTCAGGTCAGTGTGACGTTATTGCTTTTCGTAATTGCTCTGGCGCTGAAATCAGAAATAAAAAAGACACTTCAGTTAATTCATAACGACAAAGCACAAAAAACATAGCCCGAATATACGAATAAAGAAGGAGATTTGATTAAAATATGGGTAAACAAGGCTAAAAATTATTGAAACACTAAAAAGCAGGACGTTTCGAGCTGCTACCAGCTCATTTTCAGCTGCAAAAACACTTAAAAACAAGTAAAAAATTGAGTGGCGATCTGACCCCAGCTGTTATCACGTAACCACTCTTTTTTTTACTTGTTTTTATGTGTTTTTGCAGCTGAAAATGAGCTGGTAGCAGCTCGAAACGTTCTGCCTGTTAGTGTTTCAATAATTTTCAGCCTTGTTTACTCATATTTTAATTAAATCTCCTTCTTTGTTAATTTATAATTTAACCACACTCCAAAATATACTTCTTCTACTCACAAGGGGAGCGAGAAAGCAAAAATTCGGCGTGGAAGCCGTAGTTACGGGCTGTATAGACATGCCGTCCGCGTCCGCGTTCCGGCCTCAGATTCCGAAAGTTCCGGGCGTAGTAGTAGAAGCTACGGCTTCAGCACCCTCCAACCTCTGAGCCCGCGGAACGGACGGTCGATACAGCCCGTAACTTTTTTTCAGTGCATAAGATCAGGGCCGGATTCACCTACTTGCCGCCCATGGGCCGCCTGTATTTTGCCGCCCTTTTCTCATTCGTTTTGAGACTCGATGCTATAAAAACCATCAAGTGAACGTGCCGGGGGAGGGGTGCATAAGACGCATTTACTCGTGTTGAACACATTTTTTGGGAAAGCCCTGTCAACACTACTAACAAAAGTTCACGGAACTTTGCGCGAAAGTTAAGTCTCGTAAACCTATCTCTGTGTGGACAAGGCCTTCCATGTTTGGCGCAAAGCGTGAAGTATTCAACCTGTCTTGTAGGCGCTGTGCGTTTCACGCCACGCCGACCGCTGCTGAACGCACTGTGTTGGACGCAATGCGTGAAGTATTCACGCAGTCTTGTAGGCGATATGCGTTTCACGCTGACCGCACTGTGTTGGACGCAATGCGTGAAGTATTCATGCATTCTTGTAGGCGCTGTCCGTTTCACGCTGAGCGCAATGACCGGACTGTGTTTGATGCAATACGAGAAGTATTCGTGCAGTCTTGTAGGCGCTAATATGTGTTACATGCCGATCGCCGCGCCGAGGGCTTCTCCTTTTCATCTCAAGTCCTCGTTATCATCTCTCTCTAAGTCTCTAAGTTCCAGGCCCAATTGCGTGTTTGGTTTCTCTCTTAACTCGATCAATTGAAGGTACTGTCTCTTGCATCACCGAAAAAACGATAAAATTAGAAATTTCTATACTCTCAGGAAATGAGAGATTTTGTTGCCTTTTCTCGTTTGTAATTTTTTTTGTCTAAATCCGATTTTTGTTTATACCTACACTTAAAAAAATTCCAAATTTTTGCCGCCCCTTAGATTTGCCGCCATGGGCCGCGGCCCATGTGGCCACCCCCTAATCCGGCCCTGCATAAGATGCACTGGAAAAATCTCTCTTGGATCCAGACTCCAGACTCTGAAAAAATTAGGCAAGAAAAACATAATCTTGATTCACGTGGGATTTTGCTCGAATCGCGAGCCCAGCCTTTTCATCTAGGAGGATTTCCTTTTGATTCAAGCAAAAATCCTGTAGAATCAAGATATTTTTCCTCGGAAATTTTTTTAAATGGCTGGACTCTGGAGCCTAAAGATTTATTTTCTATTGTGGAATTTCACAGCACAGCTAGTGACATCAAAACAAGATAAAATTAAGACGGACAAATAGGAAATAAGGTTAAGAAACATTAATTTCAGTAAGTGACGTTTTTAAACCCGAGATGGTTCGGCTTGTGATTCAACTTATATCACTCGGCAAAAAAAATTTCAAAGATTAAAACATAAAAATTGAAAACCTGAAAAACAACATTTTTGACGCAGCGCTCGGCTACAGAAGTAATACTTTCGTTTTTTCCTGAGTTTTCATTCATGAAATGTTTTAAGATTTTTGTTCGTATTTTGGGTCCTCAGAGCTCCATGAAGCTTAATATGATGGTGCCAATCCGAACTCATAGCCACAAACTCTCTCTATCAAGATTCTCTGGTTACAGCGAACAAAATACGCCTGTAAAGATTAATCGGGTTGGGAAATTTGGCAACATTCGACATACATATGGCGTTTTTCCTTAGCACAGCAAAGTACCTCTCTATAAGTCTCGAAACTCCGTAAAATATTACCGAC
Source organism: Bemisia tabaci (assembly GCF_001854935.1). Taxonomy (NCBI): domain Eukaryota; kingdom Metazoa; phylum Arthropoda; class Insecta; order Hemiptera; family Aleyrodidae; genus Bemisia; species Bemisia tabaci. The sequence continues at coordinate 3,413,439 of NW_017547181.1, forward strand.
AAGCGAAGCAGGCGGAGATATTTTAACAAGTCCCGCACCTCAGCTGATGGAGGGCGACCTGTTAGATTTTCCCCGAGAGAGGAACGAATTACCTGTTGCAGCTGGGGTCCGCAGCCACGGCGGAACGATTCGCTTCCACGGGAACGATGAACTCCACTACGGAATATTTACGAAACGGGAGGGAATTATATTCACGGGAGGGAGTTATATTCACGGGAGGAAACGGGATGCTACGCGGGAATCGGATCAGAGGTCGGAATAGGTTGTGCCAGAAACTGGACTGGACTGAGCAGGAAAATGAGTCATTCGCCAATTGAGGAGGATTTTTGTTTTGTTTTTTATCAGCTGATCGTCGAGGAGTCGCTGGAGACTGAGAGCCCCCGACGAGGAATTTGCAGGCGGCGGTGCCGAGTTTGGCCGAAAATTATTTTCGCTCGACCGTTAGTCTCAAGCATAGAATAAAGAGGCTAAAGTGGATTGCATTTTGCAAAAAGGGCCCAGAAGCTTCGCAATGTTGTCAAGATTGTGCAACTTCTTTTGTCTCGGAAGAAAACCTGCTTTTCCATTAGCAGTTTCTATTTTACTCGCTACAAACTGTAAATTTTAGACAAAAATTACCATGTAAATTTCATATTTTTTTCATTATTTCAGTAATTGTATCGCAAAGGATGATGTAGCACAATCTTATTTCATTGCAATGCCACTAATTCCTTTTTGCAAAATGCAATCCAAGTCTATTTTAACCGCGTTAAGTTGATTCGTTAGCTCAAGTGACGTGGTCGAACTGGCTTGCGATATATCGCATCGATTAGGTAGAAAATCTCGGTAGATTTTGAATTTTTAGCAAAAAAAAAAGGACGATAGCCTCTGTGCTTAAGCCTAAAGAATCAATCTAAACCCAAAACTCAAAACTACTCCCATCTCATTCTTTTTCAAAATGCAACTCGATATGCGTTTCATACAGGCTATATAGAATTTTAGCCGGCCAGGTTAGCATAGTAGTAAGCGTGTCTGACTCTAGACCAATAAGTCCTTAGTTCGAATCCCGTTGATGTCATCAAATTTTCAAGGACCACCTGCGATCTGCAAAAACAGACTCGACTCGACCTGAATCGTTGAAAGTTTGAAAGTTTAGAGTATGGTCGTGCAGTAGCCAATGTGGTGGCTGTTGATCTAGCGGCTAACAAATTAACCCAAAGTAGGGAGAGCTCTAAGTTTTTAATAAAAAGAATAAGAAAAAAATGGAATATTGCCACTCAAAGTGCACATGAGCTCGCGGAATCCGAACAAAAACCTGCATCCCAGCTGACACACATAGATACCAACCAATCGATACCCTTGATTCTAGGCAGCACCACCGGTGTCTCCATTTCCGAAGGCGCATCTGATATTAGAGGAAAAATCGAATTTGCGTAATGGTGCTCTAAATTCTATCGTCTTAACCGAAAAAGTCACGTAGAAATCCAAATGGTTTCTGCGACCTGTCAACTGCGCAGCGGGTGGGGTAGGGGGTGGCTCCACGGAGAATGTCAGGCAACATCCCGCAACGCGACGATATCAAATGGACGCATTTAAATCAAAAGGGATTATCTCCATCGAGACATGGTCCCCCTCATGCGCGTATCCTCATGGGGCGCGGGGCTCAGGTGAGAACAAAGATAGTTCCTTTTGATTTAAAAACGTTCAAATGTCACTACGAGGGCAAATAGAGACACTCGCAAAGATTAGATGAAACAATGGAGAACTTTTTCCTTTGTCCGCGCCCGTCCAACAGTTGCCAGGGTCGCGTTGAACTTCGTGGACTTTCTTTTTTCTCCTGCGGGGAATGGACCACTAGATAAGGTACGAATTTCAGCATTCTGATACATGTTTCTTAACCAAAATTTTACGTAAAACACGATGCACACAACGAAAATTACCGAAATTAACTCCTTACGAAGATATTTCATGATTCTCAATGCGTGAATTCAAACCACCCGCTCATGAAAACTCAATGCTCTACGTGATTCACATCGCGCGCTAAACGTTATCATGACAGTCTCTGCGATATAAAAATCTGGCAACCTCAATCTTGACGCTTTGGCTCAGTTTTAGCAAATTGCTAATAGTTTGAACAACACATGATGGGAAATGAACAGTGCTCGATTGAGAAGCTTGCTGAAACCGTTGTAGTGGGCGATTTGACTCACGTAGAGTTTTGAGTTTCTTGTGAGCGGGCAGTTCAAATTCCTCGTAACCAATGTGAAATAAAAACGTTAATATCTTCGTTAGGAGTTGGTTTCCGTAATTTTCGTTGTGTGAATCGTTTTCTACGTGAAATTCTGGTTAAGAAACATGTATCAGATTCTTACCTTGTCTAGTGGTCCATTCGTGGATAAAAGTGCACCAGGTGACAACGGTGTGTTCTGAGTTCGGAGCTTGCCGAATGCTTCAACGGCGGAGTTGGACCTGTTGCTCGGATAAACCTAAATCCATCCCCCTGAACTGCGGAAAAGGCGATCCAGCCCTGTTATGGTAGACATTGTCGCGTTTAGAGTACCTATATGGGTTTTCCAAAGGACAGTTTAATTTATAGTCCTTATACTGACAATTTAAGCAAGGTAATCAGGGATTTTTAATGACCCTTGCAACGAAACTTCCAGGTCCAACTCGATTCTCCCCGTACAAAACTATTCTCATAGTGGGATAGACGCATTTAGTGGTGACGTCACGGAGCGATAATGTCGGTTCGATATCTCGAAAGTCGAAATGTGTCCCAACAAACAAACATAACCTCCAAAACGAACAATTGACGAAAGAATGCTGAAACTAGCATAAAAATAAAACATTAATCCGTGGGATCGTAAAATTATGAGAGCTAGTCATTTTCCAAAACGTTCGAGGCCACATTCCAAGAATTGATAATATAGTAAGCTTGTGACATAATACTTAGGCTTCGAACGAACGTTGTGTTCGTTTGTTGGGGCACATTTCGACTTTCGAGTTATTAAAACTATATCGAGATGCGACGTCACACTAAATGTGTCGGTAGTAAGAAGGAAAAGTTAGAATTTGGTCTCGCGCCTGCACTCATACCTGAATAACTTAAAACTTGTTAGTTCGCCTTCAACTCGATGGATACGATTTGCGCGGGTTAGGAGTTAAAGTAGTTGTATCATGCATTTTCGTTTAGCGTGATGTCCGTAGAAAGAGTGATATATGCTGTAATCTTCGTTTTTAAACACTCTTGGACGCTAAAAATTTGCGCAACAACCCTAAAATGTTGATTTGAACATTTAAATGGTTAATTGGACGCATCAAAAGGAAACCATAAAATCAAAAGAAACTATATCGATGATAAAACCACCAGACCACATATATCTTGGTTTGTGACCTTGTACACTTCCTGTCATTTTTCTCGAATTTTGAGATCGCAATTTTGTTGCCCGGAGACTAAAGAATTCACTTATCAATTTTGACAACCAAATTCAACGTATTAAGGGCGTGGTTTTTCCTCTAAAAAAACCACGCCTTTAATACGTTGAATTTGGTTGTCAAAATTAATATGTGAATTCTCTAGCCTCCTGGCAACAGAATTGCGATCCCAAAATATGAGAAAAATGACGATTAGCAGAAAAAACGGGACCAATCGATGCGATATATCGCATGGCGTTCTGACACAAAATATAGCGTCCATCGAATCACCTTAAGTTGTAAGTGAGAAAAAGAGGTTTGAAGTTTTATTATTGTGTAGGGCTCAATGTAGAAAATAAACTTTAACCCCTCTTTTTATAAACTAATTTCTTTTTTTCAACCTTCAGATTTTGGCAGGAGAAAATAAGCGACTGGTGGAACTCAAAAATATTCTTAATTCGATTTTTCAAAAATCTGGGTTGGTTCCTTCCTGATGAACTCGGTCCAATTCAGCATTTATTTAATTTTTTTTCAAGGGCAGTTTGTTCCATCGACGATTTTCGAGGCCCGCGAACTCGGACGGACTCTGGCAACGCGGGCGCTAATGAGTGGACGTCTCCCGGCGGCGGTTTATTGACGCGCCCGTCCAAACTGTTGATCTCGGGTCTCGGGGGAGACGAAAAACAAACGGAACCTGCACAAACTCCGCGGCAGCGTTGCCCGTCGTCCGCCCGGAAACCCGTCGCGCTCACGTCGGACCCCGGCGACTCGCGGCGACTTGGCAACCGGGTTCCGGTGAGGGTTGCAAAGAGGCGAGGGGTGGCCGCCCGCGGGAAGGGCGCCGGGAAAGAGGGTTGCAAGTCCCGCCGCCGCGCCTGCCGTTATGGGGTATCATACGCCGAGGAAAAATCCTCGCCGAGTTCCGTCAAGTTGCCACGTTTGAATATCCTCTTATACTCACCCCGAATTTCGTTCGGAACGTGTGAATGAGCCTGTAGCAGACTTCACCTGGAGCAAGAACACTGGAAAAAATAACACATTGGATCTAGAGTCCAGACTCATAAAAACATCGACAAGAAAAAATATTCTTGATTCAATCAGATTTAAGCTTAAATCAAGAACCAAGCCTCTTAATTTGAGCGGATTTCCTTTTGATTGAAGCTTAAATCTAATTGAATCAAGAGTCCTTTTTCTTGTCAATGTTTTCAAGAGTATGGACTCTAGATCCAATGTGTTTTTTTTACCAGTGAATGACTCAAAAATCACGATGAGCGCATCAGTGGAATCACATACTGATAACTTCACAATCTAGATAAGAAATATGCGTTTTCAAAGCACCTAACTCAAGCATGTTGCAAACTTCACCTAGAGGGGAAAAAAAAGTTCTTCTGGGTACAAAAGGGCTAAAAATCACGATGAGCGCTTCGGTGGAATCGCATACATACTGATAACTTCACAATCTAGATAAGAAATATGCGTTTTCAAAGCACCTAACTCGAGCATGTTGCAAACTTCACCCAGAGCAAAACAAAGAGTATCTCTGGCTAGAAAAGGGCTCAAAATCACGATGAGCGCATCGGTAGAGTCACTCACTCCCAACTATACAATCTGCATAATAAAAATGCGTTGGTTTTCTGAGCTTTGCTAAGCACCTGACTCGAGCCTGTTGCAATCTTCACCTACTGCAAAAAGAAGAGTTACTTTGGGTAGAAGAGGACTCAAAATCATGATGAGCACATCGATAAAGTCACACACTTCTAACTTTGCAATCTGCACATGCGTTTTCTAAGCATTTCTAAGCACCTGACTCGAGCCTGTTGCAAACTGCACCCAGAGCAAGAAGAAGAGTGTTTTGGGTAAGAAAGGGCTTAAATCACGATGAGCGCATCGGTAGAGTCACACACTCCATACTTCATAATCTGCATAAAAAGGTGCGTTTTCTAAGTTTTCCTAAGCACCTAACTCGAGCCTGTTGCAAACTTCACTTACAGAAAAAATAAGAGTTCTTATGGGTATAAAATGGCTCAAAAATCACAACGAATGCATCAATAAAGTCACACACTCCTAACTTCACAATCTGCATAAGAAAGATGCTTTTTCTAAGTACCTAACGCGAGCCTGTTGCAAACTTCACCTAGAGCAAAAAGAGGAGTTCTTTTGGGTAGAAAAGGGCTCAAAAGTGAATAAAAAAGGTCAGTAATTTTAAAAAAGGTTTCTTTTTTTGCATTTTCGACTCTGTTTTTATAAAGAAAGTTCTAGAAAAATATGGAACCATTGAAAAATCTCATCACGACAGTTTCTACCGTGGCTTTTATGTAATGTATCTTTTCCATTCAGCGAGAAAGACGAAGGTTATGTGTTTGGCTTCATTTAATTTGCTACCGAGTCAAGTAATAGAGAAAGTTGTATCGTTGGCTAATTGTTGTCCGTGAGACCGAGAGAGTCTCCGTTGATGTTGAGTTATGTTACGTTAGGGATCAGATCCGAATTACGTAATAATCCGAGTGGGAGGGTGATGATGCCATCTCAGAATTACAAGAGGCGTGGTATACATTCAGCGAAACGTTGCGTAACACCTTTTAGCTCTTTGCTGGAATTTTCGAGGGAAGGAGACCTATACGACGCAATTTAAGCTACCTCTTCTTTCCTCACCGGGAGCCGTTCATAAAAACGTGAGGAGCTCTTTTACTTTCTTCTTCTTCTTTTTTTGAGGGGAAGCGGGGGAGGTCTAAGCCTGGGTTACGGGATGAGAGAGGGGTTCTAGGGTTGCGTTACACAAAACGCTTTACGTAATGTTTTTTGAAGAGGATTTTCTTTCACTTTTTCGGTTTCCATTTTATTTTACTTTGATATTGTATTCTGTATTTTTAAATTTTCTTTTTTGATTTATCGTTCTCCTTTTCATTCCCTTTGATTTTTTTAATTGCGCAACAGAAAAATGTATGGGCCAATCATTTTGCCTTTGTTTTCTGCTGCCTCATTTCATATATATTCAGGAATGGTACCGTAGAAAGCGAAGACAATTCGGGAAGATACCGTATTGGCAAAAATTGCCCCTTCAAAGATGCTATTTTGAAGGCCTCTTTGAACCTCCTTTAATCACAGTGTAAACCAAATATGGTGTCCTAAGGAAGCTATTTAAATAACTACAGTACATTAGACCCCTCAACTTTGTCAAATTTATGGAGCTGCTTCCTTCTGTTTTTTTTCCCCTTTTTTCTTTTTTTTATAGTGGCAAAAGCATTGTATTTCCTTGCAAAGCTCCATTTCCAAAGTTATACTGCTCAATTTTACTCGAAGCTGGCAACAATTGTCCTTTTGAGTACGCTATTTTGAAGGCCCCCTTGAATCTTCCTCACTCCTGGTATACACCAAATGGGGTCTCCAGTACGAAGGAACTGTTTAAAGAACGACAGTAGATTCGACCATTTTTTCTTCCATTTTTTTATTTTTATTTTATTTTATTTTTTTTTTGTACCCGGTGGCAAATAATTGTAATACCTGCTTGCAAGGCTCCATTTCCAAAGTTATATACTGCTTACTTGGAACTGGAGAGTAATGCCTTTTTAATGATGTCAGTTGGCAACAATTGGACGTATTGCTGCCAAACAGAACTTCGTGGATTGAGACATGATCCCTGAAACCCATTAGAATACATGCATAACAGGGCTCACGTCTTAATGCACTTAGTTCCGTCCAATTGTCCTTTTTAGGATGCTATTCTGAATACCTCCTCGAACCCCCTTAATCACACAGCAAACCAACTATACACTGAAAAAAATAATATGCTGTTTTAGCACCTAGGATGTCGAAAATGTGTCTGTTGATTCCAAGATGCTGTCATTGCTGCCCTCGCAGTTAACTTTACATCCTGTAAATGCTAATTCAACTGCGCGGGCAATCAAGGCAGTATCATAGGATCACTAGACACATTTTTCACATCCTAGGTACTAAAACAGCATACCATTTTTTTTCAGTGTAGGGCCTGCAAGAGAAGGGGCTGTTTATCGAGCGCCTATGATTGCAGCCCTTAGAATCACCTCAAAAACGCCCGCAGACGGAGGGCGAAAGCGTCACAAGCTCCGGGGGCGGGGAAAAAACGCAAGTCGCGGAAAACTACCCGCAATGCGTCCCGAGGGCCCGAGGTTGCGCGGAATTGCGACCGGTCGGACAACGATGAAGAATGCGGCAATTGAACTTGGTTTCCCGAGGGTCGAGCGG
>NW_017547181.1:3421094-3498172 GCF_001854935.1 Bemisia tabaci
GAGGGTGAGGGTGGGGCGGTCACGTACATTCCAGTCCAGCATCCCGGGTCCAGGCCTACGGCGATGTTGCGGGCGCGTTTACGAAATTACGAAACTCGCCTGCCCGTCGCACAGTGGATCGAGGGAATCGGAGAGGCCGGGCGCGACATTTTCAACCCTTTATTGCATAGCGTTGCATAAAAGCAACAAATGTTTTTCGGGCTTTTATCCTCTATGGCATTAAATTGCGCGAAGCAACACATTGTTTCTTGGAGAGGACTAGAGGTCTAATCTCTAAAGTTTTCAAAAAAAAATAAAATAAAAACTGGAACTGCATCTATTCCTCTGAGCCAAATCACTGTATAATGTAGATTTTTCCTCTGAAATCGGTGACTGACTCGTGCAACAAAGGGTTAACCAAAGCTGGAAATTTTTATGTTTAATTCGTCACATTTTAAATTTCAAGGGATGTGCCTGAGAGAAATTTTCACGAGGAAAGCAACGGAACCACTTTTAGAACCTCAAAGTTTGGGTTGTGAGCTTTTAAAATTTTCGAATTTTGTCCGACCTTTGCAATTGACTCGACCCGCCATGCGTTGCCGGTTGCCGCCTCACCGCTGTCGCGGAATTCATTTATCCAATTAGGAGCGCCCCTCCCTTTCGATGGCCACTGCGCGGGATTTTTTTATTATTCATCAGCGGCGCGTCTCTGACTCGACAGAGGTACTCGCCGGTAAAAAATTCTGGGTTCCCGGGCTCTGCCTGGGAGTGACGTGTGCGGCACGCTCTGGGGATTGGTCGTGGTCAGGCGCGGCGCGCTTTGCGATATATCGATCGATCTGCCGTTTGAACCTATGGAAAAGGATCGACAACAGGGGGCGCCTTAATAATAGATTCTTTACCATGGCTTTGAATTAGGGAATATCGATAATCGATCGTCCACGCTTCGCCTCTGGTGGTGGTTGCTGTCAGGGCGGTGGCGTGCTTCGATTGGACATGGCCGGCTGTGTTTTGCCTTGCTGGACAAGAGCTCAGTGCCTTAGAGGAAACTTGAATTTGCAGATAATCGACTTTGCGTTGGATCTATTATACAGGGTGTCCCAAGGATAAGCGATCGTACTGCAGGAGCGAATTTTTAGAAACCCCGTTTTAACTTGATATTTTTTGACAGAAACGCATCAAGTTTAAACCCGAAAACAGAAGTTGGAAGTTCATGTACCCATGAGACGCAATCCTAAGGACAAAGGCTAACAATTATTTTTATGGTCGACCTAGATTTATTTCTCGACTTAGATTTTTTGTCAGACTTAGAAATTTCACTATGTCTTATCTGTCTGCCATTTTGTCTATCAATGTCAATAATTAAGCCACGGATTCCGAAACCAACAATTTCCATGGCTCTCTTTGGAAATGGAGAAATTGCGAGGGTCTGAAATTTGATGAATTTCGTGTTTAAGTTGAATGTACTGAGAGAACTGAACACGAAGATACCCTTGATTCATAAATTGAGCAATTATTAGAGGATATGTGACAAAATAACCGATTCTGCTGAAATGTATGTGTTTAAATGGGAAATGCCGCCAGATGACGTCATAGAGCGGCACATTTTCTCCTTTGAAATCAAATTTTTTCCAATTTCCCATGTTAGAAAAAAATTATGAAAAATACTGCGAACTCAGCTCATCAGGCACTTTCAAATGAAGCAATGAAATTTTTGTGTGAAAATTCTCCGTAGTGCTATAATTTCAATTTTGGATGAGGAATAACCAAAATGTCTACTTGATTGAAATAGCTCTCCAATTTTTTAGATGAAGTTATTGCAGGAAGTTTGCTCTGTCGCAAACCAAATACGCATTTTTGCAATATTCGCGTCTTCATCTTCTTTTTTTTTTAAAAAAAAACAAACAAAGCAAAAACAAAACAAAAAACAGCCCTACGCTTGGTTGAGTCTTCTTGCAGACCATCCATTATCCTAAAAAAGTCAGTAATGATTGTTCCCGAAAGATCCTACAACGGAACCGCAACGAGAGCTCGGGTTTTGTTTATTCTAGAGACGGGATCCGCAAGCGACTCGAGAGGAAATCACTTTATTTAACCGGATGTAGTATTACTCTACCCCCTCTTAAAAAGTCAATAAGCATTTGACTTAAGTTCCACTTTGGATTCACCCGCATTCTATTTTTGCAGGAGCAGCCTTGTCAAATATTTTCGAAGAGTCCACTTTTCCCGATCCCGGAAGATTATTTCATACCGAGACCGAGCTATTGGAGGAATTTTTATGGTGCACGACGTAAGTGAAACGTCTCCATCAACAAGCTCAGAACCAATTAAGAGAGTAAACAGTCGCTAATATAAGAACAGAGGGTTTTTTTTTCGGTAAGGATAACGACGAACAAAGTTGACAAACAGACTTGGATTCATGGAGGAAAAAATAGACTGCTGCTGTGCTGAGAAAATACGTCTTTTAAGCCCTCGGATGTTGCCAGACTTTCTTGGACGAATCACGAGTTTTTGAGGAAATTCGAGAATATTTTTCTTTCAATTGGTCGTATTTCTGCCAAACGGAACTAAGCGCCAATTTGAGTTCCTTTTGAGGAATTCAGAATGCCGGATAGCGCGTTCTGTCAAACGGAACTAAGCGCCATGGAAAAGCATTGCGAGTATAGGGCGGAATGAACCCGACACCCGGTTCCGCCGCCAATCCGAGCCCCCCTCTACCTTCCTCCCCCGATGGCGCTTAGTTCCGTTTGACAGAAATACGTCCAATTTATCAGTGAATTTTGCTCTTCATATGGCATATAAAGTCCCAAAAATTTAAATGAAAAAAAATTCATAATTTTCCCCCAAAAACGCATATTTTTAGAAGGAAATTTGCCAAGCATCTGAATGTCCGCACGGTGTTTTTCCTCGGCACGGAAGACTTGGGAAATTTTGAGATGAACACTCTTCATATGGTATGAAAAGTCCCAAAAATTAAAATGAAAAATATTCATAATTTCCCCCCAAAATACATGTTTTCAGAAGGAAATTTGGCAAGCATTTGAATGTCCACACGGTGTTTTCCCTCAGCACGGAAGACTCGGGAAATTTCACGTGATGAGATGAAGACGTGTCAACCCTGCACAAAATGAAGAATACACAGATTGGAGGACGAGGAAATGGAAAGTTTCCGTCTCGGCCAGTCCTGCCAACTATCCCGGAAAATCCCGTTTTTCCGAAGTGATTTCCTCAGGCCCGATGTGAATTCGGAAGGAGGCAACGGTGCGTTCGAGGCGGTGGCCGTCGACAGAGAAAAATACCTCGCGAAAGATCTGAAAAAAAAACCCGGGACCAGGCAGTCGGTTGGTCGGGGCGAGCATTTCCCTGCTTCTTTTAAAACCGACAGACTTCCAACTCTGTTTTTATTGCGAAAAGAAAACCAATTTTTCTTCTCAATAGGCCGCATTTCAGACGGAAAAGTAAAGGCAAAGAAAGTTTCCCCCCTCCGTCTCCCGCGGCCGCGTGGACGAGAATTTATCGACGCGGGATTCGAATTGAAAACGGCCGACCTCGAGCGAGGAGTCACAAATGTTGACAATCTAACGTTAATAATGTTTTTGAGACGACTCCGGCTGAGGATTTAATAAGTTTCTCGGATACACGTACTTCCATGGGAATAACGTCCGAAAATAGCTGACTTTATGTCGCCGTTCCTCATAAATGTTTCAGCGAACGGAAAAACTTCATAACGGACGGGCCGGGGTTGTGTTTGCTGGTCGTTGTACCCTTTATCTTTTTTAGTTCCTTCGAACGTGATGAGTCATTTTTGATCTATATCGGAGGGGTTTTTAAGTGGATTGAATCGAGAGAACAAAAGTACGTTAAGCTCGAACCATGACGTATAAGTTCAAAGTAATGGACCATCGGATGACACGACGTTCGAATTTAAGCATTCTGATATGTTTCCTCTAAAAATTTTAACGACTAGTTGTATCAAAGCATAGGTATGAGAAACTCCTTCAATTTTTGATATGCAACACGCACAACAGAGGGCCACGAATAGTGGTATCAAAGCCAAGGCTGGGGTTGTGTTTGCATGGTCGTTGTACCCTTTATCTTTTTTAGTTCCTCCGAATGTGATGAGTCATTTTTTATCTATATCAGAGGGGTTTTTAAGTGGATTGAATCGAGAGAACAAAAGTACGTCAAGCTCGAGCCATGACATATAAGTTCAAAGTAATGGACCATTGGACGACGTAAAAATGTAAGCATTCTGATATGATAAAGATTTGTTTGAAGACCCGCACAAGATAATTAATTGATCAAATAAAATTGTAAAACTCACTTAAAAATTAGTTAAATTGCGCACGCGCCAGCGGGCCAGGGAATCATAGTCGCGCTGAGGATGCCGGAGTTGCGAGCCGGCGAAACGCGTCCGCAATTTAACTAATTTTTACGTGCAAGTGAGTTTTACAATTTTATTTGATCATTCTGATATGTTTCCTCTAAAAAATCTTACGTCTAGTTGTATCAAAGCGTAGTTATGAGAAACTCCTTCAATTTTTTATATGCAACACGCACAACTGAGGACCAAGAATAGTGGTATCAAGGCGTCGTTATGAGTCACGAGGAGAATAAAAATGAAGATGAGACCTCTAAAATCGTCCACTTTCTTCCTCTCCATATATGTCCTTGACTAATGTACGGTTTCGTTCGAATAACCAAAAAATTGGTCTCAGCTCTCAATGGCTCCTGCTTTCACCGATCATCGGCATTACTCAGCATTCATCAATTCGTTCGATGAATGATATTAGATCGCAAAATTCGCTTGTTAGCTCACGGGTGCCTTACAAGGGATGAAGAGGGTCGGAAAGTCGACGGAAATACGCTACGTAACACTCCTACGGCCACTTAGAAGGCGCAACACTCTTGCGTATCCGTTAGTGTCTTCCCTTTTCCTCCGCACCGCCAACCAGCGGTCCGCACTCACACATGTGGGCGCCACCGTAAACCGTTGCGGGCGACACCGCGAATCCACACACGCTCCGCATTCCCGAGGCAAGTTTTAATTAAATCCGATTTCCGAACCGCTCGTAAGTTATCAAGCAAAGGAAATCCGTCCGTGTTTGTCCAACCGGACGTTAACGTAGATTAAATTCCTGAAATTTTGATTTGGCGCTCACCCGCTCCGAGCCCTGGCACCTCTCACCTTCGTCGGAGCCCCGCGGGCATAACAACGTAACGGAATCCTCACGTGAGCCCTGGAGAGCGTAGAGTCATATGGGCAACAGGGCTCAGCCTCAAAACAGTTACGCCTTCACGAGGATGTTTGATCATGAGCGAGGGTGGGACTTGATTTTAACTTGAGCCTTGGAAAGTGTAAGGCTATACGGAACATAGGGCTCACCTCAGGATTCAGTTACGTTTTCATGTAAGCGGGATGAGGATGTTTACCAAGCGCGTGTGAGTTGTAAACGTTACGGAGCATGTTGTCGCTCCTCTGACGTAAGGGCGTAAATAAATTTCGATGTGAGTCCTGTTTTACATATGAGTTCATGCATTCTGGGGCTCATGCGAGAATATAGATAAGTCCTTGCGGTGGAGGAGCAGGGTTGTCAACGGAGACCGGTTCAGGGAATCGGAGCACTCGTGGATTTAATCGTTGTGACTCACTCAGCGAGTAATCTAAATTCAGCTTCTGGTTTACGTATGATTTGTTCTGAGAATGGGCGGAAATAGAATTTGAGGGTTCCGGGAAGAAACGACAGCTCTGCGATGCTTGCGAGGATTCGATAATCGGGACTAAAGATTAAATTAATGAGTTTCACGCTAGATATACAAATACATGAATGAGTAGATTTTAAAAGGTAAAATTCAACGATAATGACTATGGATACATCTAGAAAGCCCGAAACTCTTTCTACCATATATCTTGCGGGAGAAAAACCTATTCCTGAAATGTTTGAACTTTTTGATCATGATCTCCCCGCAAAATATTGTGGACCCACGCAACACTGTTATATACTGACTTGTTACATAGGTTTTGGGCCACTTTTCTCAGTATTTTTTTTTTTTTTTTTTTTTTTTTTTTCCTAGTTTTTCAACAAGGAGCCAAAATATCTGGCTCATCTATACAATCTCCTACTTGCAAGAAAAATTTGAAGATGCATCAATGAAATTTCTGACTAGAAATAGACAAGGTTCTTCGGAAAAAAGTAGAATTTCCAAAGGAAAATCCGGCAACATCAAAATGTAGTTACGTTCTTTCGCAAGAGAGACGACGAACTGTCCTTTATTCCATTTATACTACAATAAGAATAAATGTCACCGAAATACAAACAAGGACTGGGAATTCGTTTGCAGATAAACGAATAATTATGATATCACGTCTTCGCGGGCACGAGATCGAGAACACTTTAGCGGCGCGTCTTAATAACACTTCAAAGGTGCATCCCGCGATCGGCCATAAAGAGCCAAGGCCGAAGGGCTGAAATATTAACCTCGCGCTCCTTTGAACCACCTCTTGTTCCGCGACGGTAGCCGTGTACATAGAAGAATTACATAACTATACAGCGTGCTCAATAAAAAATCTCGACCTCAGAATCTCTCAAAAATACTCACCGTAAGACCAGAGATAGTATATTCAAGCAAAGTGGTAAGTTAGTGCCTGGTCCTTTCTATTTTGCGGAGAAAGCATACTGAAATAAAAATCTCGGTGTATTTACTAAGAAAAGGGTGAAATTACCAAGAATTCAGGGTTCTATCTGATCCCAGCTTTTTCTTGATAAAATTATCATTTGAACTGCATTTTACAATTTGGAACTATAAATTCTGGCTCTTCTGGAAAAACACGTACGTGCATAGGGAAACTAATGGCACATACGTTGTTTTTAAACTGGGTTAGAATTTATGGTTCTAAATTGCAAAATGTAGTCCATTTATGGAATGGGTAATTTTACCGAGAAATCTCGGTAAAATTGTTGACTTTCTCGGTAATTTTACTGGACCCCGGTAAAAACGCCAATATTTTTTATCGACTGTGGTACAATTACTGAGATAAAATGGCAAAGTTACCGGGAATTGATTACCAATAAAAGTGGTATTATTACCTGAAAAAACAGTAAAAATACCGGTTTTTAAGTAAGCTTACCAGTCTGTTTTGGTAAAATTACCAATAATTGGTAAAAAGAGTGAGATGGCAAAGGTACCGACGGACCTTAGTAAAAACACCGAGCATTTTTTTTCAGTGTAAGACCAGAGATAGTATATTTAAGCAAAGTGGTAAGTTAGTGCCTGGTCCTTTATATTTTGCGGAGAAAGCAAGGCCAAAAATTTCAATTAGAGTAAACAGTTTGACATCTAATGGGCACAAGACTGGGAGGGGGTGAGTATTCTGCCGTCCTAAGGAAAAGCGCCGTATCAGCCCTCAGGCGTTGCCAAATTTCCTCTGGTAGATAAGAATTCTCGGAAAAATTTATCAATATCCTTCTTCCAATTTTTCATCTAATTTTGTTCGCAATTTCATCTAAAGTTTCTGAAAATTTCAAGGAGAAATATTCATAGCTTTCCTCAAAAATCAACATTTTATCGAAGGAGATTTGGCAACTCTCGAATGTTCATACAGCGTCTTTCCCTTGCATGGCAGGGTTCAGCTTAGGCAGATGCAACGAGATATTAAGCTGAGGTCACGCTGAAAGATGTTTTGGATCTTGTTAGACCACATCAGTAGATCACATTAATTGTCAGTGAGCCCCCATCATCCCGCAAAGTATGGACCCAACAGTGTTTTACCACCTTATTAGTTATTACATACAAATCAGGCCAATTTTTTAGTATCTTTTTAAAGTATTATTTAGAAAGCCTGCACTGCTATCTTCTCCATAGTTCCAAAAAAAAAACTTGTGGAGGGCAGTTCTTAGCAATTGGTCTAGCAATCCTGACATAATTTGCAATAACTCGCTTGGTATTTTTTTTTTTGGTCCCAAGCGCTCGACAAAGCCTACGGAAGTTGAGCCAAACACTTGTGGAGCCTGCGGAGGCTTTATTTCTTACTCTACCTTGAAATGTACACTGGATCCAGTCAAACCGTACCATAATACTACCTTGCTGAGGAAAAACGCCAAATGAACTTTCAGACGTTGCCGTATTTCCTCAAAGAAAGACCGAATTCACAGGGGAAATTTTGAATATTTTTCTTCGAATTTTTCGGACAATGTTGCTCGCAACTTAGTCTAAAATACCTGAACATTTCAAGGGGAAATACGCATAACTTTCCTCGAAAATACGTGTTTTACCTGGGAAAATTTGGGAACTCCCGAATGTTCATAAGGCGTTCTTCCTTTCGCACGGCAGAATAGAAAAGAATCGACTGTAATCTCAACGCCTTTCACTTCATCCGCGAGATTCTGAATCGTATTTCGCGGAGCATCCTGTATAGGACACGAATGACCGTGGCTTAGCCGGTGATGAGTATGAAATAAATAATGGCGAAGACTCCATCACAGAGTGCATGCGATTTGCTTTACATTAATCACACGCCGCTCCACTTATTGTCTCCCTCTTTTACTTGCTCATTCCATCCCGCCCTCCCCCATCTAGCTTCCCGCCCGGGCCGTTGCAGCACTGTTGATCGTTATTATTCTTGCTCACCGTCTTAGTCCGGCCATCCTTTCATTTTTCAACAGACAGACTTCATTAAAGGGCAAAGGGGACAATCGTGTTGATTCCATTCTTTTTGTGAAATTTTAACGAGCTCCCGTCACGACATTAAAGTGCGCGACTTATGACTGTAGTCAGGGATGATGGGATTTTTCAATCGAGACACGTGGAGGGAGGAGCTTGAATGTTTTAAGAGGTTCATGGATTAAGTGCTATTTTTGCAAAGGTGCTCGGTAGAAACGTCCTATTTTGAATGTGGAGGATGTGGAATGAAGAACAACGCCCACTTTAAAATTCTCGCCGCAAGATTTGCCCTGTTGAAGATAGTTAGTTTATTTATTTAAACACTGGCCCAAAAAAGGGGTCTACTTTGCGAAAATCTGAAGAGAAAAAAGTAAGACGGACTCCTATGTAATTTTGGTCGCTGAATCTGATGATTGCCATAGATGTTGCCCATAACTTTTACCCCAATGGGCCTGTTGCAAACTTTTGCTAGAGCAGAATGAAGAGTTGTTTCCCATAGATAATGCCTCAAAAATCACGATGAGCGCATCGGCAAAGTCTGAAATGCACTCATAAATTCACAATCTGCGTAAGAAATTTGCGTTATTTTGAGCTTCCCGCTTCAAAAACGATACTACTGCACAGGTGAACATTTTGTTAGAGGAGTCGCTCCATCGTCGGCAATATTCATCATGGCCGACGCTTGCGCAGTTCCTCGCGTAATTCGAGGAGAGTTCAAGGTCAATTAAGGCGGGCGAGGAAAATATGAACGTAAACACGCCGATTGTTATCTGGTCTAATCCTGTTTAGGTGTTATCTCGTTCCATCACACGTGTTTTGGCGGACTGGCGTCGGCCATGATGAGTATTGCCGCCAATGGAACGACTCCTCTAACAAAATGTTCACCTGTACAGTAGTATCGTTTTCGAAGCGGGAAGCTCAAAAAATCGCAAATTTCTTACGCAGATTGTGAAGTTATGAGTGCATTTCAGACTTTGCCGATGCGCTCATCGTGATTTTTGAGGCATTATCTGTAGAAAACAACTCTTAGTTTTGCTCTAGCAAAAGTTTGCAACAGGCCCATTGTCCGATTTCATTAATTGAAATTTTTGAACTTTTTGGCCTTGCTTTCTCCGCAAAATATAGTGGACCCAGCACCAACATACCACTTTGCTTAAATATACTATCTATGTACTTGCGGTGGCTATTTTTGAGAGAATTCGAGAGAAAATTCGTGATTTGTCGAGGGAAATTTGGCAACACCAAGTGGCTCATACGGCGTTTTTCCTTAGCACAGCAGTGTAGTAATTTCAATAAGCAGCCCTCTGAGGCCATAGCACCACCAATAAAGTTCACACATCGAACTACCGTCAGAGGTTTGACAGAATATTTCTCAGACAATTTTTATTTTTGAAGAAAGTTATGAATATTTACCCTTGAAATTTTCAGACTTTTTAGACAAAATTACGAACGAAATCCTCAGAAAATTCGAAAAAGAAATATTCAAAAATTTTCCTGGAAACTCGTGATTTGTCGAGGGAAATTTGGCAACACCAGGTGGCTCATACGGCGTTTTTCCTTAGCATAGCAGTGTAATAATTTCAATAACCAGTCCTCTGAGGCCATAGCACCACCAATAAAGGTCACACGTCGAATTACCGTCAGAGGTTTGACAGAATATTTCGCAGACAATTTTTATTTTTGAAGAAAGTTATGAATATTTACCCTTGAAATTTTCAGACTTTTCAGACAAAATTACGAACGAAATCCTCCGAAAATTCGAAAAAGAAATATTCAAAAATTCCCCCAGAAATTTGTGATTTGTCGAGGGAAACTTGGCAGCACCAAGTGGCTCATACGGCATTTTTCCTCTGCACATCAGTGTAGTAATTTCAATAAGCAGCCCTCTGAGGCCATAGCACCACCAATAAAGTTCACACATCGAACCACCGTCAGAGGTTTGACAGAATATTTCTCAGACTATTTTTATTTTTATGAATGAATATTAATATGTTATGAATATTTTCCCTTGAAGTTTTCAGACTTTTCAGACAAAATTACGAACGAAATCCTCCGAAAATTCGAAAAAGAAATATTCAAAAATTTCCCTGGAAACCCGTGATTTGTCGAGGGAAATTTGGCAACACCAGGTGGCTCATACGGCGTTTTTCCTTAGCATAGCAGTGTAGTAATTTCAATAAGCAGCTCTCTGAGGCCAAAGCACCGCCAATAAAGTTCACACATCAAACTACCGTCAGAGGTTTGACAGAATATTTCTTTCACAATTTTTATTTTTGAAGGAAGTTATGAATATTTTCCCAATATTCAAAAATTTCCCTGAAAATTCGTGATTTATCGAGGGACATTTGGCAACACCAGGTGGCTTATGAGGCGTTTTTCCTTAGTATAGCATAGCAGTGTAGTAATTTCAATAAGCAGCCCTCTGAGGCCATAGCACAACCAATAAAGTTCACATATCGAACTACCGTCAGAGGTTTGACACTGGACCCATTGACCCCTCCCGCGGGACAACTCCTGGCGATGCAGCAACGCCGGAGCGGGTTTTGGGGCTCGGCGGCCGGGGCAATTTTTACGGATGCAAATTCGTCCCCCGGGAGCCTGGAAGTGTATTTAACATGTAAATTTTTCCGGCGCGGCCCAGGGCCGACGGTAAACGGTTGTGGAATTTGCATATCATCTCCACGCGGAAAATCATATGCAGGGACCCTTTGAGGGCTCCGGGCCGTTAGGAAATTCGCTCGGCTCCTTGCCTTGGCGGCCGCGAGAGGAGCCCGCGCCCGGGCCGCCGTCGGTTATGAGCTGATGAGAGGGCGGCACCGCGGTCAACCGGCCGAGGATGCCGGATGCCCCCGAAACCCACCTCATGCTCGGGCACCTAACCTGAAGTCCCCATTCGCGGAAAACCAAAGACGTAAAGACGGAGTGCTCGTATCTAAAAGCGCGGGGAAAAAGTGCAGCCTGGTTTGGCGCTGGGTGCTTGTGTGAGTGTGTAAATGAGCACGGAAATCCATGGTGGCAAACGGAAATTTGATTTGAACTTGTCCTCTTGATTTTTCCACATTACTTCTCCTAAACGTGTTTTAAATGCCTACAACGAATATATTAAGAAAGTTGAGACATTGAATTCTCTTCAAAAAACATCAAACATCTTGATTTTTGAAATTTCAATTTCCTTCGTCTTGGGTTAGCGAGACGGTCAGAAACATCGACTCAAGTGGAAGGGAATTGAAACGGAGCAAGAATTAGACAGTGATAGGAAACCAGTCATGTGTACATTGGGACTTTCAGAAAAGATCATTAATGGGTAAGCTCCTATCCAACTTATTTTACCAGACCTACACCACTGTATATATACGTCTTTACCCAAAACGCTCAATGTAGACGTAGCAAATCTGCCAGACGCTATCTGATTTGAACATCTAAAAATTGATATGCTCTTTCATAGAAAAATTCACTGAAAATACACTGGTGAAAAAAGTAGCTTGGATCAAGAGTTCAGAATCTTAAAAACATTGACAAGAAAAAATACTCTTGATTCAATCGGATTTTTCCTTGAATCGAAGAGCCAAGCCTCTTGATTTAAGCGGATTTCCATTTGAATCAAGAGTATTTTTTCTTGTCAATGTTTTTAAGAGTCTGCACTCTAGATCCAAGCTAATTTTTTTACCAATGTACTGAAAACTCTAAACAAAGAGAATAAAACAGGGCTTAAAATTCACGATCAGTATAATTCAGCTGCAAAAGAGCTAGATTTTTGGAAAGTTTGGCAAGGGTGCATGGGTTTTCCGCGAGACCGCGTGATTCGATTTACGTCCCTTTTTACCTTAAATTTCAGGAATGAACCGGATATACCTTCCTCGCACTAGAGGATTGAAATGAGCTCGCTGTACAGCGCCTTCTCAAACTCAAGTTGAATTTCACCGTCAAATGGGTGTTCATCTTATTTGTCCCCGGCTTTTTCGGGACTCGTCGATTCAGTAGCGAGACGTGCTTTGCGATATATCGATTGATCGGCCCTTTAAACCTACGGAAAAGTATCGATAAACAGGGTGTTGGCAGCGAACACCTTAATAGTCGATTATTTAGCACAGCTTCAAATGGGGAATATCGATACATAGCAAAGCACGCCACGCCACTGCGTCAATTTAGTAATTCAATAAATACTGAAAGGACAGTGACGCAACAGCTCAATTTAGCGAAGCAATAATTTGAATATTTTTTGCAATTTGAAATTACCATTTTTGGCTAATTTCAGAAACAACATAAAGACTAATACTTTCCCTGTAGAAAAGGAGGTGAACATATGGGTGAGCCAGAAATAGGAATTCCTATTTGGACGAATTTATGCTAAAAGGAACTACGAGCCGGTGGAAAGATGGAATGTGCTCGTAGTAAGCTGGATAAGAATTAATGTAAAAGTGGGTATAGTTCCGTTTGAGAAAATGGGAAAGCGGGATTTTATGAGGTTAGCATGAAAGCCGGTTAAGAAAATAAGCAACTGAGTTCGCCTTCTATTGAGTGCGTATGCAATCTCGGCTATTTAGAGGTTGATATAGTTGTATCACGCGATGTGGCGCATCAGCTGCTAACGAAGTGACCGAGTTTGACAGAAAAGAACCAAGTTGCATCAAGTTTAAACCCTGAAAACGAAGTTTGAAGTTTAACCACCTCGCAAGACTGAGAGTAAGGACAAAGTATGACCATTATTTTCACGGTCAAACTATTTTTTCTCGACTTGGACTTTTTGTCAAACATAGAAATCTCTCACTGTCTTCGCCGTCTGTCATTTTGTCTATTGATTTGTACTTCTGGGAGTATTGGGAATATCTTGCCAGTAGTTTTTCGGAAAATTTGGCTCAAGATTCGATCTAAATTATTTGAGGATTTCAAGGAAAAATATTTTTTAATTTTTTTTTTTTTAAAAATCATTTTAAAATTTTCGTTAAAATATTTATAAAAACTTTCCTCAAAATCAAAAGCTATCCCAACTTGTTGAATGATATGGATAGTTCCAATTAATCTTAATCGTACCGTTACTCAAGTTTGGGCAGTACCG
Source organism: Bemisia tabaci (assembly GCF_001854935.1). Classification (NCBI taxonomy): domain Eukaryota; kingdom Metazoa; phylum Arthropoda; class Insecta; order Hemiptera; family Aleyrodidae; genus Bemisia; species Bemisia tabaci. The sequence goes on from NW_017547181.1 coordinate 3,434,791, forward strand.
CACAAATTGAGTAGTAACCTAATTTATCGGGGTACAACCACAATAATTGAGATATTACCACAATTAATTTGAAATGTAAAAGTTGAGCCTTTTCCCCCACCTCTTACCTATTTTCCGTGCTTGTTTCACAGATACAAGCACAGGCGGTTATTACATAGTGTCTGTTACATATCTGTCTCCAAAGAAACAAGCTTTAACCCTCTGTAACATAGCATTACGAATTCGTAACAACCCATTTTTGGGGTTTTTAAAAATTGAATCTCTCTTCTGAGGCTTGAGTGTGCAAATTTTCATTAGTTTTTTTTCTTTTTATCAAAAACTGATTCCCATAAATTTAAAATTTTGAAAAAAAATGGTACTTCCTGTTTTTTTGGCAAACTACAAAATAGATTTGTGTCCCCTAGAATCTGAGATCTGAAATTAATTCTTGCCATAGAGGGTTAATTCAAAACAAGGGCCGAACAAACAGAGCATGCGGCTCAAATTCCTGGAAGCGTAAGAGGGTTCGACGTTTCTGCGAGCCCGATCCAATGGACCACTAGACAAAGTACGAATTTAAGCATTCTAATACATGTTTCCGAAGCAGAATTTCACGCGAAGTACGATTTGCGCAACGAAAATTACTGAAACCAACTCCTAAGGAAGATATTAACGTTTTTATTTCACATTGGTTATGAGGAATTTGAAAGGCCCGCTCACAAGAAACTCAAAGCTCTACGTAAGTCAAATCGCGCACCACAACGGTTTCAGCGAGCCTATCAATCGCGCAAACGTTCATTTCCCACCATGTATGTTGTTCAAACTATAAACAATTTGCTATAACTGAGCTAAAGCGTCAAGATTGAGGTTGCCAGATTTTTAGATCGCAGAGACTGTCATGATGACGTTTAGCACGCGGTGTGAATCACGTATAGCATTGAGTTTTCATGAGCGGGTGGTTTGAATTCACGCATCAAGAATCATTTAATTTATTCGTAAGGAGTTGATTTCGGTAGTTTTTGTTGTGCGCATCGTGTTCTACGTGAAATTTTGATTAAGAAACCTGTATCAGAATGCTGAAATTCGTACCTTGTCTAGTGGTCCATTGAGATTTGTTCCGAATCTGAAAGGTGTTTTAACACTGCCACGGCACGTTCGCGAAACCCGTTGGCTCGTGTCCCCGTCTCGCGCTTACAATATTGAAGCAATATTTTCGTGATAAAACTCCCTCCATTAACCGCCCGCTTGAGGATGAACTCAAGGAGAACGATAAAAACTATAAATCAGCCAAGCCAGGCAGAGTTCCCGCGATGTTGTCACATGGGTCGAGAAGACCCTTTTCTCGAAGGGAATACAGGAGGGACTCCGGATATTTTGGCAGCGACTCTTAACAAAGTCCTGCTCTAAGCGCATGGAATGATAAATGACGCTGCAAAAGTTTTTAAAAAATTAAATTTTCGCGCGCTTTAAAACGATGCACGGGCGGGGAGAGAAGAGATGAACGGGCTATTAAATGATTCTCCTTAGCAAGCGCTACTGCTGTACTAAGGTAGAACACCGTATGAATATCCACACGATGCCAAGCCCTCTTCATAAAATATTTATTTCAGAACGGTACTGTAAATTGTTGCTCTTAAAATGCTCTAACATACTACATTTTGGGTGAATGTACGTGAAAGTAAGCAAACGTCGAGATTTTGAACAAATCCTACCTAAATACTGCTTTCACTTTAAATGATTGGTAGGAAACGGCTCTACTAGCTTCCCTCACATTCTCCTCTGAAATTCTCTGGATAGACAAGGTTCATGGTAAATCTATAGCAAAAGAATGATCAAACATCGATACATTCCAATTTTCTTTAATTCCTAGATCTTTTGTTAATTTAAAGCAAAAAACAGATGCAACACAAGAAAAATCACATTTTAGCTGTTTCTTCCCAAAAAATTTACTTTGCAAAAGGAGGTGGTTCGATGGACGCCATATTTTGTGTCAGAACGGCATGCGATATATCGCATCAATTGATTCCATTTTTTCAGCTACTCGTCATTTTTCTCCAATTTTGAGATCGCAATTCTGTTGTCAGGAGACTTAAGCACTCACTTACCAATTTTGACAAAGAAATTCAACGTAATAAAGGCGTGGTTATTTTAGAGAGAAAACATTGCATTCGATACTGATATCGAAACTGCACTCGAATGCGGTATTTTCTCTCTCTCTCTCTCTCTAAAAACACGCTTTTAGTACGTTGAATTTCTTTCTTAAAATTGGTAAGTGAGTGCTCAAGTCTCCTGACAACAGAATTGCGATCTCAAAATTGGAGAAAAATGACGAGTAGCTACGAAAAAATGTAACCAATTGATGCGATATATCCCATGCCGTTGTGATACAAAGGATGCCGTCCATCAAATCACCTTAAAGGAAATCTGGCAAGCCTTAAATGCTGATACGGCGTTTTTCTTCAACTTGGCAGGGCACACAATCTTCGACGTTCAAAGGGAATACTAGCCAGTAAAAAGTTACGAGGGAGCGTAATTTACAACTACGCCCGCCAGTTTTCGGATAAAATTCGCCCGGAGTTGAAAAGTTCCCCGTGGAGCAACTGCAATTCGCTCTGGCGATCTTCAACACTGTTCGGAACTTTGTTAAGAATTTCATTCACGCTGGATTAGAGTTTACAACCTGAGTTTAATCTCACTGATTGTGATGTCTCTTAAAGATGTCTTGGCCGAAGAGTAAAGGATATGGCGAGCGTCATTGTCAAGATGTGTATATTTGCATATAGATTATCAGGAGCTTAGGGATAAACTTGTAAGACTTTTATCCTGTGCGAGAGGACCCAAATTCCACAAGTTTACGAGGCTCAAGGCGGAAATCCATCGGAAGTAATGCTTTTCAGTTGGACTTGTAAGCTTAGAGGACTATCGTGCTTCGCATGTGGACTTTTTCCAGTTGCTTCGAGCAAACGTATAATTCGATGACTAAAGTAAACAAAATGCGAATTTCCAGCCTGCCGTGCTGAGGAAAAATGACGTATGAACATTCGAGAGTTGCCAAATTTCCTTCGATAAAATATTTATTTTTGAGGAAAGTCATGAATATTTTTCCGATAAATTTTCAAGAGCTTCAGGTAAAATTGCGAACAAAATGATCTGAGAAATTGGAGGACAATTTTTTACAAGTTTTCCCGAAAATTCGTGATTTACCAGAAGGAAATTTGGCAATGCCTAAATATTCATACGGCGTTTTTCTTTAGCACGACAGCATTTCTCCTACACAGCCAATGTTTTTACTCCTTGAATATTTCAACTTTGTTTTAAAAAAATGTGGTTTTGCAATCTTATCGCTAACTTGGTAATCAAACTTCTGATGCTTTTCTTGTCTAACGGAACATATATTTCATATTTTAGGCACCAATAGGAAAACTTCTCACTTCGTCTCCCTTTTAAATTAGCCGGACTAGTCTGAACCCCAATTTTTTAGAAAATACAGAGGAAGAACCCTAAAAATGTAACTTAAAAATAAGATAGCTGTCTATCTATTTTTTTTCCAACATGGAGTTAAACTAGACTAATTTTGACCCCCTTCCACTCGTAAAACCCAATAAGGCAACGCTGATCCCTCCCACTCAACAGGCTTACGTATTACTAGAGCGGTCCTTGGCAGAAAATCTAATCCATGGAACCAAACTTAGCCGCTTGTAATTCATCCTGCAGGTTCATCGTTGGAATTGATAGACAAAGAAGATACCGTGGAGAGGGAGCAATTCCAATGGTTTAGAAGGGTTTTATAGACTGATGGGAAAAATGATGGATTAACCATAGAGTCCTTTATGAGTTGCCGTTAGTTAGTCTACTAATTAATTCCTCTGGCCATTGCAACCACCCACTCTACTAATAAGATTGCTCTATTTTCCTTCTTGTCTTCTTTGTCTATCCCTTTGTGTATCAATTTCAAAAATTAGCCTGCTGAAGTGAGTATTGAATACCCGCACCTGATCACTGTTACAGATTAATCGGACTGAGCTGATGTACCATATTATACGATACAACTATATCAACCTCCGAGTAGCCGCGATTGCCTACACACCAAGTTGAAGGCGAACTCAGTTGCTTACTCATCGTGTCTTATTCAGCTTTGAAGCTAATCTTGCTTAGTCTTCATTTAATATTGCTTTGTCTATGAGTTTCGATGATTAGTCCAAGATCAGTCCGCAAAAATCACAAGTTCTAATTCTTCGACGCAACTCGAGGGAAATTGATTTCCCGATAATTTTAACTCCTTGTACAAAGGTCCCTTTAAATCCGAAATCCGCGAAACAGACATTTTCTAGGGAAAACCAGAGTGCCTAAATAGGGAAAGTATGTGAGATTTTGAGTGATTTGAGTAATTTTGAGGTTGGATCATAGAGTTTTTGGGGCACAAAAGGGCATCCGACCTAAGAATCAAAATTATCCAGAGTGATTTATTATGACAAGTGTTATGACCTGTCGTTTTTAAAGCACGCATTTGAGTTGTTGCATAAATTTACTCACTTTTGCTGCAAAAATCTAATTTATGAACATTCTTGGCCATCTTGGTTTAAAATTGGGAATCAAAGATTATCAGCGACATCTTTTATGTTAGAAGGTCCGTTGCCGTTTTTGACTCCAAATTGCGACATATCCATCCTCTCCTTATATAGCAGTGACGTGACGTGCTTTGCGATACGTCCATGGAGATATGGCATGTGTAAGGGATTTGCGATTTGACCATTGATTCTTATGTTAAAGTTCGCGAGAAACACGATGGTGCCACTGGTTTTCTCTGAAATCATCTCCCAGGCTCAAAAAAAGCTCTCACAGTGAGGCCAAAATGGAGGGGATATCTCACCCTACCCTGAGAGTCCACCTCTACATCAAAACAAACTCTCCATGCAAAGATAGGGACTAAATACATTAGCAGAGTTGCCAATTTATCTGGGGACTCCAAAACTGAAAACACGGCAACCCTGCTCATGTATATTTGCTCCCTATCTTTGCATGGAGAGTTTGTTTTGATGTCGAGGTGGACTCTCAAGGTAGGGTGGGATATCCCCTCCATTTTGGCCTCAGCTTTTTTTGAGCTTGGGAGATGATTTCAGAGAAAACCAGTGGCACCATCGTGTTTCTCGCGAACTTTTACGTAAGAATCAATGGTCAAATCGCAAATCCCTCACACATGCAACATCTCCATTGATCTACCATTTCAACCTATTGAAAAGGATCGACAAATAGGGTTTTCGCGCCGAATACCTTAATAATCGACTCTTTACCACAACTTTAAATGCGGGGGAAATATCGATAATCGATCATTCGCGCCTCGCCAGTGCCATATAGGTACTCTCGGGAAAACTCATAGACTCATGCCTCGTAAAGAGCCATTATTACAGCCCTAGAATAGAAACTCCAGCCAATTATTTCGCGACATGTCGATCGCTTTTCGCAATCAGGCTGAGCCCCGAATAATCCGCCCCCTCGATCGGGAGCGCGCTCCACACGGCGCTTAATCTTCAGCTGCTGCGCGGGATCGCTGAAAAGAGTTTTCCACGCGCTTTTTTCACAAAGGCCCGCGCAGTTCGCGATGCGGAAATAAAAAAAAAATAATCTCCTACGCGAAGATTATGCGAGACAACAATTATACTTTGGAAAACGTTGCCTTTGATCCTTTTGAAACGAAAAAATACACCTTTTACCTTTGTCTCGTCTTCAGGAGCCATCTTTTTAAAAATATGATTTTTCCCCGAGGCCCTGCTGCCGGATCCGCGGGGGCGGCCAATTTCCCCGGAAATTAGCATAGGGGTTTCCCGGTAAATTTGGCAAGGCCGCTCTCGTTTTGAATTGGAGCCGAATCCTCTCCTCCGAGGAGGTTCTCGTTTGTAGTGTGTTCGCATCGGTTGCGTCTGTGTGTGTGAGTGTGGATATTTATTCATGCTTTTTCTTTCATATCGGGGCCTCTTTTCCCTTCCTCGCAGGGAAAATTCGGATTCCGCATCTGAGTAGTTATGAGTCTGAATTTAGATCAGCTAGACGTCCCCGATCTACCCCGAGGTGCGAGTTTGCCGAAATTAAAGTAAAAAAAACGAGAATGGACCACTAGACAAGGTACGAATTTAAGTAATCTGATACTAGTTTCTTAACCAGAATTTCACGCAGAACGTGATTCACACAACGAAAATTACTGAAACCAACTCCTAACAAAGATATTAACGTTTTTACTTCACATTGGTTACGAGGAATTTGAACTGCCCGCTCACAAGAAACTCAAAGCTCTACGCGAGTCAAATCGCGCACTACAACGGTTTTAGCAAGCTTCTCAATCGAGCAATGTTCATTTCCCACCATGTGTTGTTCAAACTATTCGCAATTTGCTAGAGCTGAGCCAAAGCGTCAAGATTGAGGTTGCCAGATTTTTATATCGCAGAGACTGTCATGATAACGTGTAGCGCGCGATGTGAATCACGTTGAGCATTGAGTTTTCATGAGCGGATGGTTTGAATTCACGCATCAAGAATCATAAAATATCTTCGTAAGGAGTTAATGTCGGTAATTTTTGTTGTGCGCATCGTGTTCTACGTGAAATTTTAGTTACGATACATGTATCAGAATGCTGAAATGCGTACCTTGTCTAGTGGCGTGCATTAAGGTGATTCGATGGACGCCTTATTTTGTGTCAGAACGATACGCGATTTAAATCGCATCGATTGGTTTCGTTTTTCCAGCTACTCGTCATATTTCTTCAGTTTTAAGATCTTAATCCTGTTGTCAGGAGACTAGAAAATTCACTTACGAACTATGACGAACAAGTTCAACGCAATAAAGGCGTGTTTTTTTCAGAGGAAAAATACTGCATTCGATACTGATATCGAAGCTGCACTCAACTGCGATATTTTTCTTCTAAAGAAACCACACCTTTGTCGCGTTGAATTTGTTTGTCAAAATTGGCAAGTGAATTCTTTAGTCTCCTGACAACAGAATTGCGATCTCAAAATTCGAAAAAAAAAATGACGAAGAGCTGAAAAAATGGAACCAATCGATGCGATATTTCACATGTCGTTCTGACGGTAAATATGGCGTCTATCGAATCACCTTAATAATAGGATGCAGTGTCCCTAGAATATTACACATCCCTCATATAATCCCTATAATATATCCCTAGAAAAGGAATTATTTCTCCGGTCGCAAACAGATTCCCGACGAAAAAACTCAGCAAGTATTCATATTTTATACTACGAAATAGACTACAAGCACTGCTCAATCAAGAGGTTTGCCAGTAGGCCGTTGCAGTGCGCGATTTGATTCAAGTAGACCGTTGTTTTCTTGGGAGCGAGAAATTCAAAATTCATATAAGAAATTTAAACTAAAAACGTTGGTTTCTCAGTTAAGAGCTGATTTCAGAAATTGTTGTGTCCGTTGTAATGTGCGTGTTATACGTGTAATTTTGAAGAGGAATCCAGTGTCAGAATGCTTGTAACACCTTGTTACGGGGTCAATTAAACGTTAAGTGGGATACATGGCACTGTTGTACTCATGGTATTGACCGAGAAATGGGTACCACGTCGCGATGTGTTATTTTACCGGATGCAACGTAATTAACTCCAATTTGGGGGAAAGTATATTCGGATAATTGAAGGCAAACTCCAGCGGAATTTCACACTCATGAACGGTGTGGCAGTGACCGCCACAATTTAAACAGTAGGTAATTTATCCGGTTTAATTTTAAAACAGCGTATCAGGCATCGCTTTTCTTGTTTTGAGTTATTTTTGAAAATATGCTGTATACGTACACTTGCGTTTTTTTTTTTTTTTTTTTTTTTTTTTTTTTTTTTTTTTTTTTGCAAACACATTTTGTATGCATCGCAATAGTCTGAAGTATTAGTAAGACCGTGTTGATGCTAAGCCAATTAAAATAATAAATAAAGATCGAAACCCGTGTAAGTTTTCAAATTGTATAAAAGACCTCATGTTCAACTTAGTGAAATGAAATTAAAAGAATGGCATACCTAAATTTTGGGAATTTCCTGCAAAATTTTATTTTAATGCAAGAAAAAAAAACCGTTTTTAAATGCTAAAATTTCATATTGTATATGAATTTTATGCAAATTTGTCTGTTTATGAATACCTAAGAATATGAGAAAACATGAAAAATATCAGTTATTATTACGAGTTACAATTTTTAGTTGCTTACACAGAACCGAATCTGAGATCGGTAAATTTTATCACGACCTTTTTCGCCTTTCAATTAATAATATTGTGTAAGAACTTCAGTCAATAATATTGTAATATTGGATCGTTACTAGTTGTGACCACTGACCGAAACTGTGGTTAATGAGTGATCATACCTAAATAAAGAAATTATAAGTGGTGAAAATATTATCCGAGTGTTGCTGTTTGAATACCATGGTGTGAATCACGATGCCACCAATGGTATGGGTCTCTCATTATGTTATGGATTTAATATACCACATTTTACTTGTAATTACCATTAAAAATTAAGAGTTCATATTAAAAATCATTAATTTGGTATTATTGATCATAGTTCTTTTCTTCAATAAAAAATTGAAAAAAAGAAGAAAAAAATGTATTCTTAAAGTCAGTAGTGTTGTACGCAAAGGCATTTTAACAAATGGCTTGGCAGATAAACAACCTTCAATAATTTACCAAAGTTGTTATGTTTTTCACACAATTTGTTCAAAGTTCCAATATTTTGAGAGTAACAACTACGGTATAGTATTTTGCTTTCTTAAAGCTCATCATGCAGATTAACCGTCATGATTTTAGAATGGCTGCATTTTATGGCATGCAGCAAATTCAGTTACAAATGCTCGTTTAAGGTCTAAAAATAATTTATTCGCAATTGCATGTTGCAAAATTTTTTGTAGAATTTATTCCTGCATGAGCAAGAATAGTCTAAAGTTAGCTAAAGACATCGAATCACAGTAAGAACATTTGACTAATGAAGGATTTTCAGGTGTCTGAAATTTTGTGAGGTTCATGTTTGAGAGAAAACCAGTGAGTGAACTAAGCATGAGAATATCCATGGTTCCTAAAGTAAACAGTTAGAGGAGTCATGGCCAAATTACCTCATTTGGTAAATATGAATGTAACTAAGTGGGCAATGCCTCCTCATAGCGTCACAAGACGGCAGATTTCCTCTATTTTAAATCCATTTTCCTACTATTTCCCATAACAGAAAAAAGTAATGAAAAATGAGGCGATTGTAGATCATTAAGCACTCTCTAATGCAACAATAAAAAAATCACTGCAATTTCTCCATTGCCCACGCATTTGACGAAACGCCTACGACTGAAATATCGCGGAGTAGACGCGTGCTTTTAAGATCTCATTAGCAACACGTAAGTCCGTCCATTGACGGACGTTAATATCCACGGTTTCTAAAGTAAACAATTAGAGGGGTCACGGCCAAATCACCTAATTTGGTAAAATACATGTAATTAAGTGGGAAATACCTCCTCATGGCATCACAAGACGGCAGATTTCCTCTATTTTAAATCCATTTTTCTACAATTTCCCATGACAGAAAAAAAGTAATGAAAAATACAGCGATTGTAGATTATTAAGCACTCTCAAAAGCAACAATAAAAAGTTCAATGAAATTTCTCCATTGCCCACGCATTTGACTAAACGCCTACGACTGAAACATTGCGGAGTAGATGCGTGCTTTTGAGATCTCATTAGCAACACGTAAGTCCGTCTATCGACGGGCGCGGACGTTAAAAAGCGCGACTCGCACGTCATCGCAAAACGGCACTATTTACCGAGCATACGTGGAGCTTAATACGGTGCTGATTTATTTTTATGATTTACTTCCTGGAAGTTGTAACTCCCTTCGCCGGTGATTAGTTGCCGCAAGGTCGGCGAAACGATCGCCGTAAATCAATAGCCGGGCGGAGAGCTCCGGCTAACCGGTCGCGCGCTCGCGGAAAAACGCTCCGTACAAACAATATTTAAAGCGTAATAAAAAGTTGAGTAGCAATAACCGAACGGCACACTCGCGCCGCGACGGGGGGAGGAGGAAAAAATGAGGCAACTTAATGTCCGAACTTTTATGCACGTCGGCTGTAAATAAGTATAATAAAAGAACGAGAATCTCAGCCAGCGATCAGCGGGTGGATACATGACATGCCCCCAAGTCAAAACATGGCTGTGGCGACGCCACAGCCATCTTAGAGGTTAGGAATACGCACCAAAACAAAACACAAACCGAGGGGAATAAAATACACACCAATGGGAAAGCACAATCGTCATAATGGATAGATGTAGGTTAAGTCGTTCCGAAATTGATCGGGTTGTAGTATGTTTATGTTTTGTTTTGGTTTTGAGAAATGCCGCCTTGGCGGCAGTAACCTGTAAGGGATGAATTTCGAAACCGGGGTTATTGTTGATTAGCGGAGGAATAAGGAGGTTTAAGGGTTGCTTACCGTTATGAACATTGCTTTGGAGGTTAGAGAGTAATCCAAGAGAGAAAGAACACGGAAAAACTAAAAAAAATGATAAAACCATGAAAGAAAGAGAAAGATGATGAATAGGCAAGAAACACTTGTTGCAAACTAAAGCTACTACTTGTGGCGCCGCTGCGCGTTGGGCACTCCCTGGATCGGCGTCGGGACGCCGAGGGGATGCGCACGCAGGCCTCCCTCTCCCCTCATCGATTCAGTCCTACCACCTGTTACCAACCCCTAAGTAAATCGATCCGTTGGCGACGCTCCGAGCCGTGCATTTCCTAGCTCCCGCTTTTCTTCCGGTAGTTTCCGCGGCGGCCGCCACGGCGCTCGCGTCGGCGCCACAGGTTGTTCGATGTTGTTGTTCGGCGCTGGCTCCGCTGTCCCTCTCTCCCTCGTCGGAGCCCCTTCGTTTCGGCGATTATGCAATCAGAGCTGCTTGGAAGTTGAAATTGTTGTATTGCGCAGAGTGGCCGATCAGCGTAACGCCGAATAGGGAACGTTGGATGTTTTGTTGAACCGTTCTCGTTGTGCATTGTTCGTCGTTTCCCTTACCAAGAAACGTAACTACATGCCAGTGTTGCCAAATTTTTCCTCACGAATTGCATTTTTACCAAGATGATCGGTTGCGTGGGGATTCGGCCGGTGGGGGTTCGGCCGCACTTTTGTTTCCGGCAACAACGCATAAGAAATAGGAATAGCACAGATGTTGTCATGGGTGCTTCCGAAATCAGCATGCACTGTGTACAATTGACCAAACTGTCGGATAAGATACGAACAACATATGAGCGAATGTTTTTTCTTCTTCGCGAAAAATTTCCTGCATGGAAACCAGTTATGTTCACATTGGACTTTGAAATGGCCACAATATCGGCTATTTTTACAATTTTTCCAGAAGCAAATATACATGACTGCAATTTTCACTTTAATCAGGCGTTATGGAGAAAAGTACAAGAAGTTGGATGAAGCTCTGAATACAAGAATAATAAATTAATAAAAAATCACATTAATAATAAATCCCCACGCGACACATTCTATCAACGTGCCGTGTTGCCAAGCGTAATATAAAATCTCGAGTTATCAAAAAAGTGCGGCCGAATCCCCACGACACCAGATGATCATGGGCATTTCTAACGGAAAATTTCTTTGATTTTTCTATTGATCTCGTGCAAAAATCAGGAAAATGTTGGACAAAAATCGCACAGGTGTATTTTTGTAGAAATAAAAAAAATTGAATTGTTTTAGTCAATTTTGCAACCTTGGAATGGAGTTACGTTCCCTCGCAAGGGAAACGACGTGTTCATAGAACGAGTGATACTATTGTATCTTAAATATATATTGGATGAGGTCGAACGAAATGGTCCTCAAGATGGAAAAACATGGATGAATAAATACATTTTAAAAAAAATTAGATAACGTTCTACAGTTTGAAGGAATCAATTCTGTATCATTAAGTGCAAACGACATTAAAAAATTCCGAAAATTCATCCTCCACGCAGATTTCAAAGTTCTGGATGATTTGAGAATTGAGGAAAATGCGGTTAAAGTTTGCCTATGCTTTTGCCCACTTTAATGACGACTCATTTTAAATGTTTGAAACATCCTCATGAATGCAAAATATAGCTTGAAACCTCCATACAATACTTTTGACGCAATTATGTAGAAATAGTTTAGAGGTATAAACGGAGAATCCATATTTATTGACCCAAAATCTGTTTTTCGCCGTAATAAAAAACATAATAAATTTCCGCTTCAATGCCAATTTTGCGTGACTTTATGAAAGATAGGCTTCGATTCTCCTTGACATAGCGCAGAGCGTTCAAATTATTGAATTCAAATCGATTCATCAGTAATTTAAAATTATTAGCAAAGTTTTTCGATGAAATCAATTGCTCTTCTGAACAATATGCTACCGGAAACTAAGATTATTCATTTTCTGGATAGTTACAAATCCAATTCTTTTCTGTAGGGCTCCATTCCATTCCCACAAAGTCTCCAATATTTCTCTTTTCACCCCGAAAAAAGTCCGGTCTGATCAATCGAGCGTTTGGTGTTTATTATTGACCATCTCATTCGAGTTTCTAAACTGATTCGACCATCTCTCGTTGCGAGTACTGCTTTTTTGTATCGCGAGCAGTTCGATTGAATCTCAACTATAGGTCAGACTAACTGAAAAGTCAGTTAAACAAACCGATAGTTTGGTCAATATTTAACACCGGTCCAATTTTTCAACCTAACTTATTTTTACCTCATGTTCACTTTTGACCGAACTGAGAAAAAATTATGGTTATAATTACCATATTAGTGATGTTCAATATGAACTCTTAATTAGTAGTTGCAATAACCAATAATAGAGATATTTTTACCATTAAATGGTAATTTTACTACCGCACACTTGTAAAATTACGATTGCTCTAGTAAAAATATCACTATTATTGGTTATGGCCACTACTAATTAAGAGTGCATATTGAACACCACTAATATGGTAAGTATAATTATAGTTTTTTCTCAGTGCGGTACTACGCAGAGAAAAAAGAGAATTCGATCATATTAACCAAATGGACCGCGCTAAGCAGAAAACGACTGAGCCACATCGGATGTTGCCAACTTGTATTTGGCATTTTAATTTTTTGTATGTAAATGGCTGTGCGGATTTTTGTGCAAAATTTAGCGGATTTTCAGGATAGTATGAAGCAAATTCCTTATAATTTTCAAATGAATCCGCACATCTTGTAACAAATGAAATTGTCCAGTTTAAATTTGGCACACTGGAAAAAAAAATCATTGGATCTAGAGTCTAGACTCTTAAAAACATCGACAAGAAAAAGTATACTCTTGATTCAATCATAGAATCTACCTTAAATCAAGAACCACGCCTCTTAATTTAAGCGGATTTCGTTTTGATTCAAGCAAAAATCCGATTGAATCAAGAGTATTTTTTCTTGTCAATGTTTTTAAGAGTCTGAATTCTAGATCCAATGTCTTTTTTTTTTCCAGTGCAATAGGTGATGTGGCTTGATTCCTTTCTGCTGAGCGCTGTCCAAATATTCCATGATCTATATCGTTCATTCGGACTTTACAGTTTGTCAAACCAAAATTTTGCTTTGTAGGAGTTGGATGGAACGTTCGATTTGTTTTATCTAACGCTTCACTGATAGTAGAAGTTCGATCACGTGATTCAAGCGTTTAATTCTAAACCAAAAGGGCGCTACTCCGAGTGAAAAGGGACTCTACCTCATACGCTCGAACTTCTCGTCCCTGTGTAGAACCCAGCGAGTGCAACCTCTGACCCTTGAAACCACTCTAACTCCCTCCGAAGAAGCTTTCCAATCAATAGCTCCATTCTGTTGCATCCCCGGCGAGGAACAAACCGGAAGTGGGAGCCCTCTCAGACGAAAGTATCGGAACACGAGGTGCAATTTCATAACGCGACGGAGCCAAGATGGCCGCCGGGGAGGGGAACAATATATAGGTCTCGAAAGTTGAGGCAGAAGTTCACAGATTAAGGGTGAGGCCAAGACAGTCACATTGTTAGCCGAGCCCGTACAATCTGGCACGGAGCTAGACGAAGCATCTTGGAGGAAAAAAGCTTCCTCCGTGAGCGGTGCCAAAAAATAAGATAAAACGCTTGTTGCGAGGCGCACGGAACGACGATCTACATCTATCTCTCTCGCTCCGGTGTCGGGACCTCGCGTGTTAGACAATGATATCGAAGCTCCGCTCCTTCTCTAACCTGTGGGCTTGGAGAGAGAGGGTTCGACCCCGCTGCGAAAAGAAATAGCCCGGCAGCAGGCGTTTTGCCAAATGATGATCCAAGTGGCGAGGTGCCAAAATCGTACCACCCGCCTTTCCGCCCCTCGCGCACCCCCTTCACCCCCAACACGCCTGGAGCCTTTGCCGGTCTCCGCCTTTTGCCTATACCCTCAAGCGCAAGAGTCATCTCGCCATATTCGGCTGATTGAACGACAACAGGTATCGGTAACATTTGATCTGTCTTCGAGAGTCTTTCACGGAAAAAAAAATGGATTGCTGATTCAACAATTAAATTGTTAAAAAATAAGTCCGACTTAGTTCAAAAGTACATTTTAAGTGGGATGCTAATTTAACCACAGAGCTGGTTCAATAGGCATTTTTTTATTGTAAAATCTACATTGAAACATGTCGGAAGCCTATTTTGAACTACAAAATTGTTAAATCAGCAATTTCATTTTTGTCAGTGTTCGTTGATGCCTACATTTGAGTGGCCCAGGTTCATGATAAGCACAAAAGGGTCAGCTTATTTGGTTTATTTGAATAACGGAGAACTTCCCATGAAAATCCCTTTTCAGGTACGAAGTACAAAGTCACCAAAGTTACACTATGTTACTTTGTGTTGTACTTCTCTTTGTGTTGTTGTGTGAAGGTAAACACAAGGTAACACAAGCTATTAATTAATTTTTGTGTGTAAATTTTTCCTGTGTCAAATCGACCGAATGTTTGTGTTGAAGCGACCAAATTTTTGTGTTGAAAATCTGCAATCTCGTTGAAATCAGGCGCTGATAATCAGGATCAAACCTGGATCATATTGGTGATTCTCCAATGAAAAGCTGAGCGCAATAGTCCCATCTTCACGATATATGTGTAAGTACGTCTTTTTGCAAATACTCCGTGATTTTTATACTTCAAAGTTTTTACCCTGGGACTGCAAATGTTCAGCAATGTTGCCATGTTACCGAAAATAGCAGTAACTCCCAAATTTTCGAAATCGAATTACCTTCAAAATTCGACTACATCAGCCAAAACGGTAATATTTGTCTCATTTGCGAAAAAAATTAAGACTCATGGAGAGGAAGTCGGTGAAAATGCAAAATTGATATAATATCAGGCAGAACAGCAGTAAGTTCGAATTATTCTGCGAGAAGATCATGCTTAAAGCTGTTTCGTGTAAAATTGTTTCTGTTTCTGCCTAATTTTACCCCTAAAAAATTGTCTTTTTGTCAGTTCAAAACGCGAGTGCTCAAGCGTAAAAAATATTAAACGCACTTACTGCTGTATTGCCTATGACACAAAATGTAAGAAATCATTTTTATGTGTAAAGTTGGAAAAAGACTCTTGAATTTTTAATCATCCAAATCACTTCTACGCTGATAAAATAATTGATCTTCTTATGTTATTTATGGTTTCACAGGAAGTGAAACAAAAAACCCCCCAAATTTTGTTGATTTTTGGACAGATTGCCGAGAATTTAGCGCAAAATCAACAGACGGGCTAGGGAACCCCGCAGAGTCAACCGAAGGCAAGGGGTTAGTTTACGTTTTACTTCATGTTTTTTTTTTCACTTTTCACCAGAAAAAAATTCTCTTCGATCCAAAGTTCAGACTCTTAAAACCTTTAACAAGAAAAAATACTCTTGGTTCAATCGGATTTTTGCTTGAATCGAAAGGAAATCCTCTTAATTTGATAGACTTGGCTCTTGATTCAAGCAAAAATCGAATTGAACCAAGAGTTTTTTTCCTTGAAAAATTTTTTGAAGGCCTGGATTCTGATTCGAAGAGAACTTTTCCCCAGTGTTGTGTTGAGTTTTTTTTGCAGACACATGTCTTTAGGAAAAATACTATGACGTTTTACGAATGACGGATAATTCATCAGATGCAATTCTTCGCTCGGGCCCAACTATCGGCCCATTTCTCCAAAACTTTCTTTTTGCACCAGCTCCTCTCTTCGATAATGCGCCGGTGTTGTATGACAATTTGACATTTTGCGGAATAATTTCTGTGCTCGGTTGAAATTTCTCGGCCTGAATTGCCTCACACCTCATCAACCAAGAGACGAGATAATTTAAAGGAAAGGAAGGATGGGGATGAGGGGGTACGGGGTTCAATCACACAGTGCAGTTGCTAGGTAAGGCTTGGTTATTTGATCAATACTTGCGCTAGGATTTGTTTATTTCTCCTCCGAACTATCGCACCATTCAGCCCCGATATGGATCTTCGAGAGAGCTCAAAGCTCACTGTTCGCGTTTCATTCCGGCATACATTGGTAATGTATTGGTTTAGGATCAGTCATGCTGTTAGAACCTGAGACAAATAAAGACCATAAACTAAATCTTCCAAATCTTCGGATGCAAGTCTCCGTTTCTTTACGGGTAGAACTAAGAATAATCTTCATTTGTGAAAAGTTGTTCAGCCGCACATTGCATATATGTATAATAATAAATGAAAGAAACAGTGAGCCAAAGATGCATATTTTTCAATAAAGTTAAAAGAGACGGAAAAGACGTATATAACTGTTAATAATAGAAATTAACCACTTTCTAGCTAAAACTACAATAAAAAAAATGACTATAATATTTAATTTTTATCACAAATTGTAGTATACTAAAATGTAAAATAGTGCAGAGTACCTAATCAATTTATTTGAGAATTTTATTGAAAAATATGTATCTTTTGCACACTGTTTCTTTCATTTATTATTATACATATATGCAATGTGCGGCTGAACAACTTTTCACAAATGAAGATTATTCTTAGTTCTACCCGTAAAGAAACGGAGACTTTTGCATCCGAAGATTTGGTATTCCTAATGGATAGCAATTCGTAGAGAACCTTTACGAGAGGACACTGAAAATGTTTGCTCTAATTGGACCACGTTCAGTAGAAAGGAACCAAGCCACATCTGCTAATGCAAATTTTAACTGGGAAATTTAATTTTTTACAAGGAAAAGTTTGTGCGGATTATTCTGAAAATTTTAAGGAATTTGCTCTGTTCTATGCAAAGAATTCTCTGAAATTTATACAAAAATTAGCACGACCGTTTTCATTTAAAATTTAAACTGCCCAATTAATTTTGCAACAGCTAATGTGGGTTGGTTACTTTCTGCTTAAAGCGGTCCAATTGAGGTTGATTACGTTAACAATACATCGTAGCACGTCGCACTGATCTGAATTTTTTACGGTGTAACGGTTACTTTCGGAAGTTAACGTCCAGATTCACTCACTCATAATCGAAGAGTTGAGATGTTTGATAAGCAAGCTTTACTCATCCCGACATTCATCAGGCATATTATTTAATTTTTTGCTCGAACATTTTCGCTTCCAAATTTAATTTTTTCCTCACCCAAAAACATTGCTTGATTACTAGTGCGGGGGCTCTAAAATGTATCATCTCTGGGAGAGGCAGTTTAGAACCCCCTTAGGCAAAACCTAATGGATCACTTTCAGTAGAAACGCATCAAGTCATATTTTGGAAAATAAAATATTTGGGAGTGGGTTTGAATCCAACCAGACACCAATTTTCCTCTGACAAAAAGTCTAAGTCCAGAAAAAATAATTTGATCGTGAAAATTGTCGTTGAACTTTGTACTTTACATTTAATTCTACTAAGAAGTCAAATGTCAAACATCTTTTTCACGGTTTAAACTTCATGCAACTTGGTACATTTCTCTTAAATTCGGTCATTATGTTAGCAACTGATATGCCACGATGCGAGATACAACTATTTAAACTTCCGAGTAGCCGAGATTGCATAGACACTAAATAGAAGGCGAACTGCATTGAGCTCTAAATTTAATTTTTGCCTCACCCGATCACATTGCTTAGATTTTTAGTGTGGAGGCATTAAAAGTGAGGCAAATTGCCTCACTAAGAATCAATTGTTTTAAATAAACTTAAATTTAGGAAAAACAGCGTTGCCAACTTTCAAAAATCGCCACTGGTTACAGCGCACACTGAACGGTACCTTGACACTCTTTGCAGTATGAAAATATGACAACCTCAATATTGGTGATTCGGCTCAGCTGTTGCAAGTTTTTCACCCTTTGTACAACACAGGGTGAAGAAGGAACATTGCCTATTGAAAAGCCTGCCAAAACCGTTGTGATGGGCGATCTGATTCAAGTACCCTCTTGTTTTTCAGACGAGCGAGAAATTCAAAATTGTAACCACTGCAGAATAAAAACGGTAAAATCTTGGTTAAGTTTCAGCTGCGCAAATCGTTTTTCATGTGGAATTTTTAAGAGGAATTATCATGTATCAGAAATCTGAAATTCGCACCATGTCGAATTGTCCATACCTGCGTGCATAGTATACTTTGGAGAAAAACCGCCGATAGACCGCACCGAAAAAAAAGTGAAGTTGATGCAACATTCTGGATGTAAAAAAGTGTGTAAGAACTTATAAAATGCTGAAATATGCGTCACAACAATTAGTTTTAAATTTTGACATTGCTCAAGTAACTACTGTAGCGGCCAATTCAGCATTTAGTAAGGTCTCTCACACATTTTTTGCATCCAGAATGTCCAATCGACTTTACTTTTTTTCCGTGTGATTTTGCTTGAAAATAAAAATTCACACAACGCAGTGAGAGATAATTTGATTAGCACCTCCTTATGAAAATTAAATGCGACAGAAGCTGAGCAGCGTCACAAATCCAGGTACGCTTCGTTTTTTCTCTCTCTATTTTCCCCTCCTTTCCAACTCTGATATCACCTCGGTGATCTCTTTGAGCTTCATTTTTATTTGCTCCGTTCGGAAACACATTCCACGAAACGCCCTGATTAGACACTTCATCGACTCGTTTCGCCGAAGCATAACAATAACCGTTCCCAGTTCCGACCCCACTTTCGGGAGACCACTCCGGAAAAGTGGCGAAAATGATGAAACAAATGGAAAATGGCTCAAGCACTGACTGAGCGGTTTCGCAAAAATTAAATTTATGCACCGGCTCAAGCCTCAAGTGAAAGGGTCGAGAGGAGAGAAAAGAAAAAAAATCCGAACGAGGAGGGATTTTGAAAGGGAGGGAATTCGAATTAATACTGTGCCGTGCTAAGAAAGAACATCGTATGAGCACTCTGATGCCGCCAGACTTTCCCCACTAAAATTCGTCGTTTCCCGCACGAAGGAACGTAACTTCATTCCAAGGTTGCCAAATTGACTCAAACAATTGATTTATTTTACAAAAATGCACGTAAGAAATTTTTATCCAAAATATTTTTTTCCAAATTATTTTTCGCTTGGAATCTAGAGAAAAATCAAGGAAATTTTCAGTCAGAAATGCCCAAGATTCTCATGATTAATAGGCGATTTGCGAGGAGAAATTTGGCAACATTGAAATGGAGTTACGTTCTTTTGCCCAGGTGACGACGAGTTATCATTTTAATTGAAAGTACTGGAAATGCTCTTACCGGATTGCGACGTTGTGAACCTCCCATTATTTTTATTTTTCTAAGTGAACCCTAATCATATTTCTGTTGAAATTTTCGTTGGATTTTTACACATATTCTCAACAGTATCACACAAAATCTTACGGACGCATTTTGTCCTTTTTTTTTTTTTTTTTTTTTTTTTTTTTTTTTTTTTTTGTAGGAAATAAGAAATAATCAGAGGTTTTAAACACTGTAATTGGGATAAACATTTTTTGAATTTAGTCATTGATATGATTTGGAACAACTTACGAGAACATTCCCCAAAAATAGAAGAAACTTGTGTGAAAACCTGATTCAGAAGAAATAATTGGTTTGAACACGTAAATACTATGGTAGATATGAGGTCCGCTAAAATTTGCATGGTTCGGTGAATAAAAGAGCAAAGGATGCTTGGATTATTGCCCGAGTAAAGGCTTGGAGCAAGATCTCATCCTCTTAATGTGTTTAATGTATTCAGAGCGGTTTATTGTGTTAATTTTTAGTTTAATGCCTCTACACATATAAAGTGAACAGACATCTTTATCAAGTTTATCTAATTTTATCAATTCCATCAAATTTTTAAAATTTAAATGCATTTCTAAGAATTTTCTTACCATCATATGTGTCTATTACGGTAATGCCCGACCAGACGCGGCTTATTATGCCCTGCGCGCTGAATAATGAAATTGATAGACAAAGCAATAGACAAAGAGGATAAAAAGGATATGGAGGGATCCTATTGGTGGAAGCGGATGGTTGCAATGGACAAAGGACGTAGGTATTAGACTAACTAACGGCAACGACAACCCACGAGAGACCCAATAGTCAGTCCATCATTTACCCCCTTTGTCTATAGAAACCACCCATTTCAATACCAACAGGATCGCTCTGTACCCCTTCTTTCCTCTTTGTCTACAACTTTGTCTATAAATTTCAATAGCAGCCCACGGGTCAAGGAAGAAAAAGAAGGAGGATTTTTGAACAGTTGGAAACTATTCTTAAGTTTCCCAAAAAATGCGTACTATATCACAGCACACTGGAAAAACAAACACATTGGATCTAGAATCCAGACTCTTGAAAACATTGAGAAGAAAAAATACTCTTGATTCGATTGGATTTTTGCTTGAATCAAAACGAAATCCGCTTAGGAAGACGCTTAGAACTGGTCAAGGAAGAAAAAGAAGAAGGATCTTTGAACAGTTGGAAACTATTCCTAAGTTTCCCAAAAAATGTGTATTATATCACACACTGGGAAAAAAAAACACATTGGATCTAGAGTCCAGACTCTTGAAAACATTGACAAGAAAAAGGACTCTTGATTCAATCAGATTTAAGCTTAAATCAAAAGGAAATCCGCTCAAATTAAGAGGCTTGGTTCTTGATTTAAGCTTAAATCTGATTGAATCAAGATTATTTTTTCTTGTCGATTTTTCTAAGAGTCTGGACTCTAGATCCAATGTGTTTTTTTTCCAGTGCCTTTGTCTATAGAAACCACCCATTTCAACCTATAGGATCGCTCTATACCCCTTCCTTCTTCTTTGTCTATAGCTTTGTCTATACATTTCAATCATCGGTCCATACTGGTCAAGGTAGAAAAAGAAGAAGGATCTTTGAACAGTTGGAAAATATTCTTAAGTTTCCCAAAAAATGTGTATTACATCACAGTAAATTTGGCAACATTCGAATGTTCTTACGGCCTTCTTCCTCAATGCGGCGGTGGTCGTAGAGGAATCCAACGGATGCTATGGTTCGGAAAATTGTTTTGTCCCCGCGCCGAGAACTCGACAGTTACTTAGGAGTTGTCTTAGAGACATAAGCCGCCTCGGATGGAATCGTTCCGGGCAGAAAACACTCAAGCACCCTTTGTTTCAATCCGTCAGTTACGCGGTTCTTATCCGACAGGATCCGAGTCGAGATCCGTTCCGCTTTGCCCAGATTAGTCGCTTTTTATTAGTATCACCCCCGCAGTCGGGAGGCGTGAAACGCCGACCATCGATAAATCCCCATTTGAAACTATGGTAAACAATCGATTATAAAGATGTACCCTGATGATCGATTTTTTTGCCTAGGTTTAAATGGGAATCGATCGATTCATCGCGGAACGTGACGCTCACACTTTCCCTCCCCAGCGGGAAATCCTATTTCTGGAGCTTCATCTTATTTGGGTTTAATCTGCCTTATCGATTCTCGCCGTTTAACGGCCCGGAGTGAGTCCGAAGTGGAAGTCGTTGCGTCTCTAAAAATCCGAGGAATTTTATGGGTGAAATCTCCTGCGGTCGGGCTTATTAGAGTCGGGAAATCCTCGCTTCTGCCTACTGTTTAGACCTTGGACGAGGATAAACACGCAGAATAAAATATGGACCCAAGGATAAAAAGTGTAAGGATAATTTTAAGAAAAACCACTCACAGGTAAACATGTTCAAGGCATGGCATAAATAGATCGTATTCGATACATCAAACAGCGGGCCGATTATTGATATTGATAGATAAAGCTGTAGACAAAGAAAACAAAAGGAATAGGGAGGGATCCTATTGGTGGAAGCGAGTGGTGGCAATGGACAAAGGAGGTAGGTAATGGACTAACTAAAGGCAACCTATGAGAGACCTGACAGTTAGTCCATCATTTTCTCCCTTAGTCTATAAGAGCCATCCGTTTCAACCAATAGGATGACTCCTTACTCTCTATGTCTTCTTCGTCTATCGCCTTGTCTATCAATTTCAATAATCGGCCCGCAGGTGGGATCGTATCGATATCAATCGGTTCAATACGTAGACATAGCCTCTAAAGTCAATTTAAAAATCCGAGTATCGGGTCTTTTGTGATCGAATTTTTATTCTTTCGAGCGTCAGATAATGGCAATGTGAAGTAAAATTGTTAGGGCTTTTCTCACTTTCAGATTTTTCCAAATGAAATCCTAACATTTTTGTTTGAGGTTATGTTCTATTGTTTTGAAGTAAACGATACATTGAACCACTATTGAATTCGATCTTTTACATGAAAAATAGAATATTGAAATTGCACGTGAAATAATGAATGAAACTTATGAAATATATTGAAAAATACCGGTTCCTTTTCATGGCTCATCGCGTCTGATTTTAGTAATGTTCTGAATGTTCGACCCAAAGATTTGGTCAATGTAACCCAAAGAAAAAGTAACCAAGAAATACTAACCGCACGCTTAGGATACTTTTAGTTCTATTTCCCATATTAGCACAACACATTGAATTTGCTTTACTATGCAGACTCGTTTTTTGGTGATTCAGGTCAAAGATAAGCAAAAAGTAAGAAGATTGGTCCAATGCTAGAATTCAACGTTCAATTACAATTTGCTATGTCGGAGTTAAAGTCCCAAAGTACTTTAATCCAACAGTTGCTCTTCTAAAGTTTAGCTGAAATGGCATATCTATTCTTATTTTCTTCGTTCCTCACAACGGCGCCTTGATACCATTATTCGTGGTCCACGGACGTGCGTGTCGCATATCAAAAATTGAAGGCGTTTCTCCTGCCAATGCATTGAAACAACAACTAGCACCGAAATGGACAAGTAGACTAGGTGAGAATTTGAGCATTCTGATACATGTTTCCCGGCCAAGATTGCACGGAATATACAATTCTCGCACCGATACATGTTTCCTGGCCAAGATTGCACGTGGAATATACAATTCTCGCAACGAAAATTTCTGAAAATAACTCCTAACCAAGATGTTTACGTTTTTAGTTACCATTACTTACTGGAATTTTGAGCTCCCCGCTCACAAGAAAAATAACAGTTTACTTGAGAATCGCGGACCATAGCGGTCTTGGCAAGTTCCTCAATCATGCAATATGTATTCTCTGCCTTGTGTTGTCCGCAACAACGTGCAAGAGCAAAACTGAAACACTGATATATTGAGGTTGTCATATTTTCGTACCGCAGAGACTGTTGCGATAATTTTGAGTGCATGATTTGTCTTACATAGACTTTTTTATGAGCAGGAGGATTAAACTATTTTTAAGTATCTTGAGTAGGACATGATTCCAGAAATTTTTGTCGCACAAATGTTATCCTACGTGAAATTTTGATGAGTAAACATGTATCAGAAGGCTTAAATTCGCTCCTTGTGTGCTATTTCATTAAACGTATGATCTCTATTTTTTACTCTCTTCGTTTTCCAGAACGACGCCTTGATACCATTATTCGTGGTCCCTGGATGAGCGTGTTGTTCATTAAAAATTGAAGGAGTTTAGGTGACGATGTCTGGACGCAACTATTCGTATGCGCTATAGATTTAATGGTAATTATTTGATTTTCATGCTCCACTTTGCTAAACCAATGTACATTTACAATGATGATTCAGTTTGATTTGATTTCAGTAATGTTCTTTGCTTAAATCGAATTTTACATACATTTGGGGGTAAAAGACACTTATCAGAAAGCTTAAATTTGTATTTTGTTCCGTGGTCCATCATTACACCGAGGACTCACTTTTTGGATTTTTTACGTCTATTCATTAAAACTCAACTCCTCTTAATTGTATAGCATGGTTATGTCAACTCCCACCCTATAAAAGACCTTCCCTAACTCCGTCAAAATTTTCATACATTGAAAAATTGCCACTACATCACGCTACTAACTAGACTGCAGTGCTAAGGAAGAATGCCGTATGATTACTCGAGAGTTGCCAAATTTTCTTCGATAAAATGTTCATTTCCGAGGAAACTTATAAATATTTTCCCTTGAAATTTTTCAGGACTTTTCGGTGAAATTGCGAGCAAAATTATCTGAAAAATTGGAAGGAAAATGTTCATACGTTTACCAAGAAATTCGTGTTTTATCAAGGAAAATTTGGCAACGTCCGAAGGTTCATACGGCATTTTTCCTTATAGCTCGGCGGAGTAAAACTCGGATTATCCGAACTAATATGGTGGTTGATTTCATGTTGTTTTTGGTGTTTGATTAGGACTATTTGTACTTTATTTTAGAAGTATCATGAACCACCATTTTTTGCTCATTCATAAAATTCCCTATCTAGATGTAAGAACTAACGGAACATACATCGTTTCAAAATAAGTTAAAAACAGTAATTCCTGATTGTAAACTGTAGTCTAATTTATTGTCAACACTAAGAACACGAGATAATTCTCAACCGGAGCGCTGTGGTAATACATTAGCGCTGTGATCAATCGAACGCGCCTTCAATTTTGGCGATACTCTACGCATTGCCGCAGAGTTAGTTTAGATGCGTGACCTAACCGAACCCAACTATATTCGACTCGGCTCATAACACCGAAAGGAACTATGCTGCTATGTCATTTTAGATTTCAAAATTTTATGTAGTCATGGGACATAAGTTTAGTCTTGTTTAAAATGAGTCGAAAATATTAAGTCCCAATTGCAAAAATGTAGTCCAAGCAGTGCTTCTTCTGAAATACTAATTTTTGAAAGTTGACGGTGTTTGGACCTATTCTGATCAATTCCACGCGAGTCTAGACACTTCAAACAAAGGGAGGGTCGTGAGGGGTGTCCTCCTAGAGAATTTTTTAAATTTTAAAGCATCTTATATGCAGTGTAAGTCAATTTCGTCGTGGTTAGTTACCAGATTGGGGCATCCTTCCTTCTCCTTTCCCCCCTCCATCCCTTCCTCCTTTTTTCCCTTTTTCTTACTCCTTTTTTTCTGTAAAATTTAGTCCAATCGGTACTTCTTCTGAAATACTAATTTTTGAGAGTTGACAGTGTTTTGGCCTGTTCCGATCAATTCCACGCGGATCTAGACATTTCAAACGAAGGAAGGGGCAGTATTCAGGAACGATGTTTTACGCTCAAATTATTCCAGAGCTCACGTCAGGCAGAGCGAGTTGCGAATCCACCTGTTAAAAAGATAAATCCTCTCCGGGTTTTGAATTAAAAAACCTGGCAACCAAGAAGGTCACGGGAGCGTTCTCGTATTCATTCAGGAATTATCGGATAAGCAACCATCCCTTTTTTACGTCGTCTTCCAGGTCAGTTGGTTGGCGTCATATCCGCGGTATTATTGCACCCGGCATTCTCCCTGTTTTATTTTATCACGCTGATGATAATGGTGAGAATGGCGGGATGCTTCCGTATATATACCCATGCTCATGGCAAGCCTTCGGGATTGCGGTGTTTTATGCGCTTTTGCACGAAGTAAAGCGACGATAAGGGGTTAAAGAAAAGAGGTTAAGGTCGATTTTTTTGTCGGATGAGACTATCGGTCGATTTTTCTCGAGGGTAGGATTTGATCTATACGAATCAATTAGGTGGGGGGGGGAAGGTGCACCGTAAAAAAAGGATGCTGATTTACCATTCTGGATGAAAAACAGTGTGCAACAAACACACAATTTGTCTGTATTAATTTCAATAATCACTCCGCTTATTTATAAGTAGAGGCACCTTTCTGTGCGCCAAAGCGGTACGATTTCCAGAGATTGATCCCTTTTTTGCCAATCCATAGGTATGATCACCATACGCGGATCCAGACCCTTCGAACGGGAGAGGGGGCGTAAAGGGGTCTGGGGACCTCCCCTCCCCCCCCCCGAAAATTTTTTTTTTTCGAGATTTTAAAGCATTTTACATGCACATGCAGTAGTCAATTTAGTCAGGAAAAATTACCAAATACGAATGTCCTTCCCTCTCCTTTCCTCCAGTCCCTCCTTTTTTGCTTTTTTCTATTTCCCCTCCCCTTTCTTCCAGTCCCTCCTTTTTTGCTTTTTTCTATTTCCCCTCTCCTTTTTTCAGGTAAACAGGGGGGGGGGGGGGTGCGCCCCCTAAGCCTTCCCATGGATCCGCCTATGGTAACTACCGAAACATAACGCAGCCGACTTTAGCAGTCCATCCATTAGCGCTCTAATTTTAACGCTCCTCTGACGTAAGAGCGTATCTTGATTACCCCATGAGCCCCAAAGAGCATTGATTCATACTTGTAACAGGACTCACGTGAAAATTGAGATACGCCCTTACGTCAGAGGAGCGACGATTTATCCCTAACGCTCCGACCAATTACAGCTAGTTTCGTATTCAGACGCAATTTATTCCCAGTAAAAAACATTTGGCATCGTAAACCAGGAGGCAATAACTCATACACGAATAACTTCCTTTTCCTAGCCTGGAAAAATACTCGAAGGAGTTAAACGGAGCTTTCAAGCGAAGCGTCATCCTCGAGAGTGGAGTTCCACTCATGACTCGGCGCCATGAGTGATAGTTCGCCCTATGATTTTTTTTCGAAATGTTTGCATGATCTGGAAGAAAAGCGAGGCGACGGCGAGGGTTTATGGGCGCGAGAGTGGGTAGGGAACGAATTGAGACCCATTTATTTAACAAGGACATTAAAAATGGCAGACCAGCTCACGGCACCCGCCGGGAGCGTACAGTGTAATTCCATGCAGTTAAACTGCAGTTAAGTTACGGCGAGGCACCTGTAAAGTGCTACGAAGGCTCACGCGTGACTTGGAAAAATTACGGACACATCGTTTAATATAGTTGTGTTCACCCATCTACAATGTTAACAGATCGAACTCTCTGATTCTTGATTTAACCTTATAGTCTGGCCGACTTAGATCTCTTAGGTCTTATTTGTACTACACCGAAAAAAAAGTTATGGGCCATATAGCCATTCCGGGTTTAGAGGCCGAAAGTTATGCTGTTGGAGCCATAGCTTCGATTGCTCCGGATGCTATGCCCGGAATTTTCGGCCTCTGAATCCGAAACGCGAACGGGATGGTTATATAACCCGTAAGTACGATTTCCACGGCCGGAGTACGTTCCTCTACTCATAAATAAGCGGGGTGATTATTGAAATTAACATAGACAAAGCGATACAAAAACAGAGCGAGAAGAAAATAGAGCGATCCCACTGCTGGTTGAAATGGACAAAGGAGATGAGTAATAGACTACATAACAAGTAACGGCAGCCCGAAAGGAATTCGTTAGTTAGTTAGTGTAGTTAGTCTATCGTTGTTAGTAATAGGGAAATAGGCATTTTACCCCACAAATTACACGGGTCTTACGGGGCTAATAATACATTGTTTCTTATGGGATGTCAAGCCCAAATTTAACACAGGAACATGGGATTTTCATTTTACATACAGGGCCGATTCGCCCAGGCTCAAGCCCGGGCCTGCGATAGATCGATTGGTCTTATCTGGCGGAAAAAAGCCCCGAGCTAATCGATGAATCTTAAGGGTCGGAACAAAGGGGTGACGCAACGAGGGTGCAATCGATAGGTCGATATATCGCATAATCGATTAATCGATCCATCACAGGCTCGGGCTTGAGCCTGGGCGAATCGGCCCTGTATGTAAAATGAAAATCCTATGTTCCTGTGTTTTTGGGCTTGACATCCCATAAGAAACAATGTATTTTTAGCCCCATAAGACCCGTGTAATTTGTGGGGTAAAATGCCTATTTCCTAACTACTGTTGTTCCCCTTAGTATACATAACAATTACCCGTTTCAATCGCAATAGGATCGCTAAATTTTCTCTTTGTCCATTTTGTCTATAACTTTGTCTATTAATTTCAATCATCAGCTCACAGTGATGTAAATCATCATCAATACACGTCCTTTGACTACCTACTTTTTATCTTTCCATCATGGCTCATTCTTTAACTCCACTCGAATGGAAAGCAATACAGGAAAAGAAAGTAACTTTATGGGGATGCGTACATGTACTTATTTCAATTAACTAAAAAGAATACCATTTTGCTAAAATAAAAAAGCTTGATTACACTCTGCGGAACTGCGCCCAGATGATGATGAGAAAAGTTCTAGCCACAAAACCCTAGGCTCAAGTTTCCCTAGGAGACTTCACTTAACCTGCACTCAAGCACAAAAACTACCCCTTTCTGTATTGTGCAAATTGTTTTAGCCCTTAGTAAGGTGAATAAAACAATGAGGCCTACCGAGATCTGCATAACAGATCAGCCTGTTTGCCTCCCCGGAAACAAAACGCATTGGAAACTCTGCCACGCCAATCGGAAAATATGACTCGTATAATTAGCGCCAAGATTTGAATAAAGGCATCCCTATGCGGCAGAGGGAAATATCTCATCCACGCGAAAGTTCACGCTAATATAAAGTCGTTTAAAAGCTGGACGGAGTTTGAATATCAGAGGCAGTGTTACTGAGCTAAGGAAAAACGGCTTGTGAAAATTCAGATTTTGCCACTTTTTCGTTAAAATACAAATTTTCAGGGTTTGTCTAAGGGTAATTTTCATCCGTTATTTTTCACAGAATTTTACTCGCAACTCAATCTAATGCATCTGAAAATTTCAAGGGAAAATATAAAAAACTCACCTCGAAAATACATGTTTTTATCGGTGGAAATTCAGCAATGGGTGAATGTTTATACGACGTTCTTCTGAGTACGGCGGATTGACCCGACTGCCGCGCGAAGGAAAAAAACCGTATGAACCTTCCTGCGTTGCCAAATTTACTTTGGTAAAATACGAATTTTCAGGAGAACTTGGGAAAAATTTCCGTCTAATATCCCGGAGAATTTTCTTCGCCATGTGATCTAAGATGTCAGCAAATTTCAAGTAGAAATATTTATGATACTGAAAAAAAATTCTCGGCGTTTTTACCAAGGTCCGTTGGTACCTTTACCATCTCACTTTTTTTTACCAATTATCGGTAATTTTACCAAGACAGACTGGTAAGCTTACCTAAAAACCGTTATTTTTACTGTTTTTTTCAGGTAAGAATACCACTTTTATTGGTAATCAATTCCCGGTAACTTTGCCATTTTATCTCGGTAATTTTACCACAGTCGATAAAAAATATTGGCGTTTTTACCAAGGTCCAGTAAAATTACCGAGAAAGTTCAATAATTTTACCGAGATTTCTACCGAGGTA
Organism: Bemisia tabaci; assembly: GCF_001854935.1. Lineage (NCBI taxonomy): Eukaryota > Metazoa > Arthropoda > Insecta > Hemiptera > Aleyrodidae > Bemisia > Bemisia tabaci. The sequence goes on from NW_017547181.1 coordinate 3,464,260, forward strand.
AAATTACCAATTCCATAAATGGTAATTTTACCAAGAAAAAACTGGGATCAAATAGAACCCTGAATTCTTGGTAATTTTACCCTTTTCTTAGTAAATACACCGAGATTTTTTTTCAGTGCACGGGAAAAATTTCGGTCTAATATTCCAGAGAATTTTCTTCGCCATGTGATCTGAGGTGTCAGCAAATTTCAAGGAGAAATATTTATGATTTTCCTCAAAAAATAATGATCCAGGAGAGGAAATTTGGCAACGCTCGGATGTACATACGGCGTTTTTCCTTTGCACGGCAGCCTTTGCCTACCCCTCGCGCCTTGCTGACTCTTTGCCTTTGCTCCCGCGACATTTCTTTGAAAGTTCCTCCGCGCGGGAGACCGAACAATGTCGTATTGAAATGTCCCGCGGAGCCAAACAACTTAAAATACGGTTCCTTGAGCGTTTTCCGGCGAATTGTTTGTCTTATGACTTTCACCGAGACCTAATATAAATGGTAATTTTGGCGCAAAATGAAAATGGACTGAAATTTTAAAAGCTGCATTCTTTCAATCCCGAACAGATTCCCACCCCTTCGCTTTCACCGAACATTATGCGGAGGAAGTGGAATAATTATACGCGCTAACCGCCGTTATCCTCAAAAATTATATAATTTTCCCGCTTCCTCTCGATGGGGGTGAGGACGCGTTTGGGGATTCTACTTCACTCATGACGTCACGTGACCCATCCTCGATAAATGAAACATGTTGGATGGAACAACAGATGGCAGAGGCAATGGACCAGTAGACAAGGTAAAAATTTAAGCAAGCAGGTATAATTAACCCTATATGGCATGAATTAATTTTGGATCTGAGATTCTGGGGGCCACAATTCTATTTTCTAACTTGCATGGAAAACATATAGTACGATTTTTTTTTCTTCAAAATTTTAAACTTTGAGAATTAGTTATCCCAAAAAGGGAAAAATTAATGAAAACCAACAAAATTATGCCACAACAAAATGAAATTTGTCAGTTGAAATTTTGCAACTTTGAAATGAACCTACGTGTTTTCGTATGGGGAATATCAAACGTACGGAAAGAGTTAAACTTTGTAATAACTTTACTCTCTCTTATGCGTCCACACGGCTGTCTACCTATACTGCCGTGCTAAGGAAAAACCCCGTATTAACATTCGAGAGTTGCCAAATTTTTTCCTATAAAATGTATATTTTTAAGAAAAGTTATTAATATTTTTCCTTGAAATTTTATAACTATTTATATCAAAGTACGAGGGAAATTTCGTGAAAAATCGAAAGAGAAATGTTTATAAATATTCCCAAAAATTCGTGATGAAAATTCGTGATTTATCAAAGGAAATTTGGCAACGCCTGAAGGCTCATACGGCATTCTACCTTAGCACGGCAGTACAGCTCTAAGTCATCTTTCAGACCACTGAACCAATCCCACCTTTTTATTACCATCATTTTATGTATTTTTAAGGCAGCCTTTACTTTCCACCCCCGCTACATTCCTACAAAATTCCCAATACGCAGGAAGGTGACATCATCCCAAGGTTGCAAGATTGACTCAAACGGTTGAATCATTTACAAGTAATCCACCGTAAAATCTCTGTCCAAAAATGTGCTCACAAATGCGTTGTATGATAACAAAACCCAATACATTTTCAGTTAAAAATGTCCTGCCGTTTTTCCAGTATAAACAATTTTGCGAATAGACATTTCGCGATGTAGGAATGTAGTTAGGTTCTTTCGTGCGAGGAACGCCGATACTTGCGACGTTCCTAACGCTGCCCTGCTGCGTAAAAACGCCATATTATCCTCCAGGCGTCGCTAAATTTCTACCCATAAAATAGGAATTTTTAGGGAAACTTGCGCATTTTTTTCTCCCAATTATTCAGAGTATTTCATTCAGAGTTTAATGTACATTATCTGCAAATTTCAGGGACAAATATATTCATAAATGTCCCTGAAAATGAAGGTTTCTAAAGGGGAACGAAGATGTTGCATGTGTGAGGGATTCGCGATTTGACTATTGATTCTTATGTAAAAGTTCGCGATAAACATGATGGTGCCACTGGTTTTCTCTGAAATCATCTCCCAAGCTCAAAAAAAAGGTCTCAAGTGGAGGTCAAAATGGAGGGGATATCCCACGCTATCCTGAGAGTCCACCTCTACATCAAGACAAACTCTCCATGCAAAGATAGGGAGCAAATACATTAGCAGGGTTGCCGTGTTTTCAGTTTTGGAGTCCCCAAATAAAGTGGCAGCCCTGTCAACGTATTTGCTCCGTATCTTTGCATGGAGAGTTTGTCTTGATGGAGATGTGGACTCACAGGGTAGGGTGGCATATCCCCTCCATTTTGGCCTCAACTTGAGAGCTTTTTTTGAGCTTGGGAGTTGATTTCAGAGAAAACCAGTGGCACCATCGTGTTTTTCGCGAACTTTTACCTAAGAATCAACAGTCACATCGCAAATTCCTCACACATGCAACATCTCCATTAGGCCTCGTTTTTAACTTTTCACCCCAATCTGAGTGGCACATCTTTGGCAGCGTAGAGCGGAGCCGCGAGCTCACGCCTCGCGCCTTCAATTTCACAGACGCAACACGGACATCCATCAAGCACGAATAGTTGTATGTCTGCGCCGTCATCAACGCAAATACATTGACGGGGCTGCCACTTTATTTGGGGACTCCAAAACTGGAAACACAACAACCCTGCTGATGTACTTGCTCCTTATCTTGGCATGGAGAGTTTGTCTTAATGTAGACGTGGACTCTCAGGGTAGCGTGGGATATCCCCTCCATTTTGACCTAGACTTGAGAGGTTTTTTTGAGTTTGGGAGTTGATATTGAGAGAAAACCAGTGGCACCATCGTGTTTCTCGCAAACTTCTACGATCAACAGTCAAATCGCAAATCCCTCACACATGCAACATCTCCGTTCCCCCTAAGAGACATTCATTTTTAGGAAAATTTATGAATATTTGTCCTTGAAATTCGCAGATAATGTACATTAAACTCCGAATGAAATACTGTAAGAAAAATATGCGCAAGTTTCCCTGAAAATTCCTATTTTATGGGTAAAAATCTGGCAACGCCTAAATTCCTCACACATGTAACATCTCCATTTTGGCAACATCCATATGCTCATACGTCCTTTTATCCCGCGCACGGTCGAATGCGGAAGGACCCTGGCGACATTTTATTTACGGGCGCCCTTTAATTGCGCGAAGGGGCCTCGTAAAAACGACCCGATCAACAATTCACATGAGCGCGGAAGGGGTTGGCGGGGGTTGGTGGGGGTTGCGAGGATCGAGACGCCAAAAACAAGAGGCGAGCGGCGAAGGTGCGAGGATTTATCTGCGTAATCCGGGCGGTAATAAAATGCATTCATGTATCGACGCGTGCCGCCAATCCTCAATGAGTGAGCCCCGTATTTTCACTACGTGCCATCGTGAATAGCGCGCGTTTGTCGCGATGGCAGCCCCCGGCGTCGCACAGTCGGCCTTGATAGGAACCGATGAGTTGTTATCCGCGCTCCGAACGTGATTGGAAATCACCGTCCGAATGCCGCGGGGGATGCACGACTCGCTGATTCCGCACCGATTCAAGTTAGAGTACCTGTACGGACATATAGATTACTTTGAGGTTATGTCATGGAGCTTTCAGGGCCAAAAAGGGCCGCTAACGAAGAAGCCCCATTTCTCCTGAATGATTCATTAACAACTGTTACGACCCGTCGTTTATGATAATTGAGGGATAACTGATCAAAGTCGGGCATGGGCGGAACTATATAAAAACGTTCCGTTGGGGGGGGGGAGGCAAAGGGGTACCTCATTGAAAGGAGGTCTAGAGGGCCTTTCCCGGAAAATTTTTAAAATTAAGGTGATTTGATGGACGCCATATTTTGTGACAGAACGGCATGCGATATATCGCATCAATTGGTTCCATTTTTTCAGCTACTCGTCATTTTTCTCCAATTTTGAGATCGCAATTCTGTTGTCAGGAGACTAAAGCACTCATTTACCAATTTTAAAAAAGAAATTTAACGTAATAAAGGCGTGGTTTTTGCAGAGAGAAAATATCGCATTCGAGTGCAGTCTAGATATCAGTATCGAATGCGATGTTTTCTCTCTGAAAAAACCTCGCCTTTATTACGTTGAATTGCCTTGTTAAAATTGGTAAGTGAGTGCTTTAGTCTCCTGACAACAGAATTGCGATCCCAAAATTGGAGAAAAATGACGAGTTCCCACCGCAAAGTTAATCCAATCACAATTTCAAAGCTGAAAAATATCGTAATTTCTTGGACGAAGAACGTGTGCCCATTCTAAAGTTGCAAAATTGACTCAAACAATTCAATTTTTTAAACGATGTACCCGTGCAATTTGTGTCCAACATTTTTCTGATTTTTGCATTAGGTCCGAAGGAAAGTCAGCAAAATTTTCAGTAAGAGATGCTTCAGATGTTTCTATTAATAATGTAATTTAAGAGATGGAATTTGTTAACATTGAAATGTTGTCACGTTCTTTCTTGAGGGACACAAAAAAAATGTTGGGGACACTAACCTTGAATTGGGGGACTACCCCTTTTTTTTTCTTGATAATTTTGGCATGTCTTTTGTCCGTGAAACGACGATATCGTCGCACCTTCAGGCCAAAGTATCACAAGCGCCATACGACGTTTCAAAAGTTCCGCCACCATTTCATTTTTTTACTTAGAAATTTTGTTACAAAGCTGTCCGAAAATTTCACGGAATTTTGAAACGTCGCATGGCGCTTGTGATATACTTTCGCCGGAAGGTGAGGATATATCACGCACTGTCCTTGCACGTCCTTGAGATTCCTTCACATGTTTCATCTCCTTTCACAGCAAACATTTTCTCAGGAATCTTCAAGCCAAGACTTCATAAATTTGTATGAGAAGAGTCCCCAACAATTTCTCTGTAAAAAATAAAATGGCGGCGGAAATTTTGGCACGTCGCATGGCGCTTGTGATACTCTAGCCGGAAGGTGACGATATATCACGCACTTTCCTCGCACATCCTTGAGATTCCTCAACATATTTCATCTCCTTTCACAGCGAACATTTTCTCAGGAATCTCCGAGCCAAGAATCCATAAATTTGTAAGAGAAGAGCCCCCAAAAATGTCTCTGTAAAAAATAAAATGGCGGCGGAAATTTTGAAACGTCGCATGGCGCTTGCGATATACTTTAGCTGGAAGGCGACGAGATATCACGCACTTTCCTCGCACGTCCTTGAGATTCCTCAACATGTTTCAGCAAACGTTTTCTCAGGAATCTTCGAGCCAAGACTTCATGAATTCGTAAGAGAAGAGCTCCCAACAATTTCTCTTAAAAAATAAAATAGCGGCGGGAATTTTGAAACGTTGCATGGCGCTTGTGATACTCTAGCCGGAGGGTGACGATATATCACACACTTTCCTCGCACATCCTTGAGATTCCCCAACATGTTTCATCTCCTTTCACAGCAAACATTTTCTCAAGAATCTCCAAGCCAAGCATTCATAAATTTGTATGAGAAGAGCCCCCAAATATTTCTCTGTTAAAAATAAAATAGCGGCGGAAATTTTGAAACGTCACATGCACTGGAAAAAAACACATTGGATCTAGAGTCCAAACTCTTAAAAACATCGACAAAAAAAATACTCTTGATTCAATCAGAATCTAGCTTAAATCAAGAACCCAGCCTCTCAATTTGAGCGGATTTCCTTTTGATTTAAGCTTAAATCTGATTGAGTCAAGAGCATTTTTTCTTGTCAATGTTTTCAAGAGTCTGGACTCTAGATAAAATGTCTTTTTTTTTTTTTCTAGTTTGGCGCTCGTGATACTCTAGCCGGAAGGTGACGATATATCACGCACTTTCCTCGCACATCCTTGAAATTCCTCAACATGTTTTATCTCCTTTCACAGCGAAAATTTTCTAAGGAATCTCCGAGCCAAGAATCCATAAATCCGTATGAGAGGAGCCCACGGCGCGAACTGTGCGGCGGGAGCGATCCTGCGGGTTGGAAACGGTGCTCGCTGCCGGCTTCCCCGGTTCCACGGCCCGGATCGGGGAATAGTCGGTCGTCTGAAGGCATTAAAAGTCTGTTGCCGTTGACAGCCGAGCGTAACAGCTGCTCGTAAGGTGCTTTATTGTTTCACCAATCCACCACTCCCAAGCACAGGTGCCGCGTCTCTCCCGGCTCCACGGATTTCCCTTGAATATCGCCGTTTTCCCGGGCAAAGAACCGTAACTCCATTCCGGCGTTGCAAAATTGCCCCAAATAATGACAATTTTTACAAGAAGGTACCTGGGCGATTTAAGTCCAAAATTTTACCGATTTTTGCATGAGCTCAAACGGAAAATCAATAAAATTTTCAGTTGATAATGCCCGAGATTCTTCTGGTAAAATTGCCATTTGCGAGGAAACGTTTGGCAGCACTGGAATTTAGTTATGTCTTTTCGCTGGGAGCGACGATACGGCCAAATCATACGCATAATAAAGAGGTGAAACGGGTGGAGAAATCACCGTTTCTCACACGAAGGAACGGAACTCCGTTCCAGGGTTGCAAAATTGACGCAATGGATTACATTTTTAACAAGAACGAACATGTGCGATTTTTGTCCAACATTTTTCTGATTTTTGCATGACATCCAAAGAAAAATCGGCGGAAATTACGGTTGGAACTACCCGAGAGTTTTTCGGTAAAAATACGAATGGATAGTGGAAACAGCAAACCATCGGAATGTAGTTCCGCTCTATCGTTTGGGAAACTGCAAAATAAGGGTAGTCTATAATATGGCCCCCCTAAATTCCTCAAGGTGACATCATTTGATGCAAAGGAGATCTCTGAATTAGGTCAAATCGTAACTTTTTGAGCTAGTGTATTACGAGCGCCCTTGTTGCAAAATTAGTATGTAAAATGACTTTCTTGGGGTTCAGAACCTTTAAAAATAAAAATTCACCCCTCAAACTTTATACATTTTAATTTTTTGAAAGAAATCTATCGTCATTGGTTTGGATAAATTTGCTGAAGAAATTAAAATCAGTTTACCACCAGCGTCCCAACGTCTCAAAACAGGGTGGCACGAGCGCAAAAATGGAAACTTTTTACTTTTCCTTTCAAATTGTATCTAAGCTAGATGTAAAAATTATTCTGAATATTTACTTAGTTCAAATCTGTCTTGTATTTATAACGGCCTTGATTAACTTTTTCCATTTTAGGTACATTAGTCTTGCGGAGATTGGCGCTCCATTGACTCCGTCGTTTCCCGTGGGAAGGAACGTAACTCAATTCCAAGGTTGCCAAATTGACGTAAACAATTCAATTTCATACACGAATGTACCTACCCAATCTTTTTCGGAAATTCGTCTGATTATCTAATGGGATCAGTAGAAAAAGAAGTGAAATTATCAATAAGAAATTCCCTAAATTCTCCCGGTTAAAGTTCAATTTTCGCTGGGAATTTGACAACATTGAAATGGAATTACGTTCTTTCATGGGAGGGAAGATAATTTGTGATATTTTTGCGGGAATATTACGATATGGCCTTTCTAACCTGCGACTGCCCTGACCAGCGATGCAAAATTTGATCATCGATTACTATATCCACTCTTTAGACTCGAGACAACATTGACGGTGAAATTTCAAACACGCCTCTCTCGCTTTGCAACGATGCGAACTTACGGTCATAATTTATTTTGCAAATAGAAAATCTGAACATTATTTCTTAAAAAAATGCATCGATGTATCTTTGACGCGAAAAGAGTACCCTGTAAAAACTAGCTCACCGAAAAAATGGTCTGCCTAATTTAACAATTAAATTGTTAAAAAAAATAAGTCTGACATGTTTCAAACGTACATTCTACATAGGTGGAAAGCTAATTCAACCAAGGAGATGGTTAAATTAGCATTTTTTTATTGTACAATTTACATTGAAACATATCGTACACTTTTTTTAACAATTTAATTGTTAAATCAGCAAGACAATTTTTTCCGTGCAAAAGTATTGGGTCGGTCAGAAATTACGTTCATGGCTGATGTTACAACTAAATATTACGCCGTCATGAATTCCATATGAGAGTCGAGATTCCGTGCTAGTTCCACGCAACATATTGTCTCTTCAAAATGTCTCGTTAGGCGAACAACGTGCGCAGTGGAAAGTTCGGAAACCAGCCCGAGTGAGATATTAACGTGTGAATTGAAAACTAATCAAATGGAAGACAGATAGCGTCGTCACTGTATTGCCGTTTAATGAATGAGAATTCATCAAATGGCAGCTTGGGAGTTGATTTCCCGAGGCACGGTTACCGGAACCGTTACGTGGGTGAAATTTTTCCTAGTAAACTTTGGACATAGTGCTTCAATTATTAATGACTTGCCTTTTGTCTAACTCAAACTTACTGCTTGCCTGGAAAAATTGTTTGTGCTTTTGATACAGAGGCCAAGGACATGGTAATAAGTTTTCGTTCCTCAGTATCAGCGGCTACCCCTGTGTAATGTCCTTATAGACGACGCCAAGTAGTTTTTAAACCAATTTACTGAGAGAAAAAACATATTGGATCCAGAGTTCAGACTCTTGAATGCATTGACAAGAAAATGGACTCTTGATTCAATCAGATTTAAGCTTAAATCAAAAGGAAATCCGCTCAAATTAAGAGGCTTGGTTTTTGATTTAAGCTTAAATCTGATTGAATCAAGAGTATTTTTTTGTGTCGATGTTTTTAAGAGTCTGGACTCTAGATCCAATGTGTTGTTTTTTCCAGTGTGAAAAAAAGGAGTAAGAAAAAGGGAACAAAGGAGGAAGGGATGGACGGGGGAAAGGAGAAGGAAGGATGCCCCGATTTGGTAATTAACTACGACGATATTGACTTACAAGGCATATAAGGTGCTTTAAAATTTCGACAATTCTCTAGGACACCCCTCACGCCCCTCCCTTCGTTTGAAGTGTCTAGATCCCCGTGGATTTGATCAGAACAGACCCAAACACCGTCAACTCTCAAAAATTAGTATTTCAGAAGGAGTACCGCTTGGACTACATTTTGCAATTGGGACTTGCTATTTTCGACTCATTTTAAAAAGAGACTTATATCCCATGACTACATGCAATTTTGAAATCAAAAATGACACAGCAGCATAGTTTCTTTCGGTGTAATGAGCTGAGTCGATTTTAGTTGCGTTCGGTTAGGTCACGCAACTAAACTAACTCTAGGGCAATGCGTAGAGTATCAACAAAATTGAAGGCGCGTTCGATTGAAGACAGCGCTAATGTATTATCACGGCGCTCCGGTTGAGAATTATCTCGTGTTCTTAGTGTTGACAATAAATTAGACTATAGTTCATAATCAGGAATTACCGTTTCCGACTTATTTTAAAACGATGTATGTTCCATTAGCTCATACATCTAGATAGGAAATTTTATGAATGAGCAAAAAATATGTTTTTTTTTCTAGTGTGTTTAAATCTGCTTCATCATGACATTTAATTTAGACATTCCTGTGAATAAAAACTGCATGATGAAGAAAGAAGAAACAAATGTGTAGCATGTTAATTTTAATTAATTACTACAACTTTTCATTAGTGATGCAAATCAGAAATTGTTGTTAATTGTTCGTTAAGGGTAGGGTCGCTGCCAACCCGATCTTCTATCATATAATACTTAATGAAATAGTCATCAACGTAGGAAAATAAAAAAATCTCAGAAGGCCCAATGGCAGGGCGCGGGTTGAAACTTTCAGGGAGGGTGATATTTGAAGAAAATGACTGGTGAGTCTTGGGGGCTTTTTCCATCCAGGAAGGTCCGCACCGGTCTTTCTCTGAAAACTTTTTGACAACACTGAAAAAAATGAGTTAGCGTCAGATGACTAAAAATGGTTTCTATACACTAACTCAAATTATGTGATTTGGACACACATGATTTTTGGTTTCTGTACACTAACCACTATTAGTGCTGGGAACTAATTCCGCTACTCTAATTCGCATTCGGTAGGGTTGGGTCAACCTAACCTCAAAACTGAGAGAGGAGAAAACGGCTTAGCGAATGATAACTGGACAATACTTTTAGGAAAAGAAGATTTCTTAAAAGATGAGAGGTAAAAATCAACTGACCGGTTCCAAATGAGCGACAGAGGAAAGGAATATCCCATAGGTATGTGCAAGTAGACAGAATTATCCTTTAGAGAGACACACACTCACACATGAAACGGTAGCGAATGTTCACACTGAATAAACATATCTCGTCCGAACACTTGAGATATTCTTTTGAAATTACGGGAGAACACGAACTATAGAAGTAAGCAGTAAGTTCACAGATTTTCGTAAAATATAAACTGAACGCGGAACGCTTTAATCGCAATTTAATACAGAAGATTGACGACTCCAACGAATATCATGCTTGTTTACGTTTTGAATCGAACAGACGATTTCTAACCTTAACAGGTTTATTTATGTTGCTTTCGAACGTTTTCAAGAAAGAGAGGACACTATAAATCATACCGGGAGTATTTACATTGTCAAACGAGCCCGAAATTTCACATTTTAATTGATTTTCACGAGCTGACGCGATTGAGGCTGTTGTACCGACGCCACTTTTTCGAAACTAAATAAATGTAACGGACAATGTGGCAGTTAGTGTTGAGGGCGAATTAGTTTGACCCGAAGGTGAATTTGTCTTACCACAGCGCTAATTTTACAGCTAGTGCTGTTTTCCAATTCTGGTTCGCGCTCTAGTAAAGTGAAGTCAGCGTATGAAGCGAATTGATTGGTGCTTCAGTACAATAAATTAGTTCTGAAGCCTAATTTTGATTCTACTTGGCGAGAACTTACCAAATTAGTTCTCAACGCTAACTACTTTTTTTTCAGTGAATTAGGAACCCCTTAAAAGCAATGTGTGTGTGAGTATTCTTAGCCATTGCCTAATGAATTTCAACAAAATTCCTCGAAATCTATGGGTTTGCAGTCGCTTCCTCCCTTTACTCGGTACATGCGTCGCAGCTGCGTAAAATGGTTGGATTCTATTTGAAACCTTTTAGAAAGAATAGTTTTTTCACAAGACTTTTTGCGTAACCCTTAGTTTGGAAACATATCCAAAAAGAGGTTTACTCAAAGCATAATCTTAAGAGTTCTTTAATATTATTTGAAAAGTGTTTTTCGACGGTTGCTGTTATTAGGGATTAGGTACAGTAGCGTGGAGTGCTTTGCGATATATCGATTGATCTACCATATGAACCTATAGAAAATGATCGATAGATAAGGTGCTCGCAAAGAACACCTTAATAATATTCATTCTTTGCCATTGCTTCAGTTGTGGAAATATCGATAATCGATCATTCACGCCTCACCACTGATTAGTCGTTCCATAAAAATTTGAAAAACGCCATCTGCCTACCGTAGAAAATTTCCATAACGAAAATAAGAGAATAAAGCGCAAGGTCTAGCTATTTTCCTCCAGCACGTGACAACAAGTTTGACTCAACAATAAATGCTGAATATTCAGAGTGAGATTTTGCTTATCTTGAATTTTTTAACGCGGGGGGTTGGGCTGTGTTTTTTATCAGGAGTACGCCAATAAAGAACGAATTCGAACTAAGCCTTTTACAATAGGGGCGAGAGTTGATGCTAAGCACACTACTTTATCCCACCACAATGCGCAGAATACACCAATCTCCTCATCAGAATGCTGAATTCATAATCAAAGAAGGCGACGAAAGGGACTGCAAAGGGAGAGTAATAATGATCTGGATTTTTTTCTTCCCGAGCGAGGCAATCTTTGAGAGTAAGTAAATTGATTGGATTGAGCATTGGCTGGATTGAACACCAATTACCGGGCGCGTTCACGGGACAATCTAGACACAAATGAGGGTGATAGTGGGATTCAGAATAAATTCTACTGAGAAGGATGAAATTTTACCACGGGGGACTTTCCAAACAGGTTTAAAAAATATGGGGGTTGTTCGAGAAGTAAGGCTCCTATTTTTTTTCTCGACTTCTTCGATGAAATCCTTACACAATCGGATATTTTTGTAAGTGCTGTCGTGCGTACTGCGGTAACACCATGTAATTTTGAAATCTAAAATGACATACCAGCATAATTCCTTTCGGTGTAATGAGCTGAGTCGATTTTAGTTGGGTTCGGTTAGGTCACGCAACTAAACTAACTCTGCGGCAATGCGTAGAGTATCACCAAAATTGAAGGCGCGTTCGATTGAAGACAGCGCTCGCTAATGTATTATCACGGCGCTCCGGTTGAGAATTATCTCGTGTTCTTAGTGTTGACAATAATTAGACTACAGTTTACAATCAGGAATTACTGTTTCCATCTTATTTTAAAACGATGTATGTTCCGTTAGGTTCTTACATCTAGATAGGGAATTTTATGAATAAGCAAAACATGTTGGCTCATAGTTGTAAAATAAAGTCCAAATAGTCCTAATCAAACACCAAAAACAACATGAAACCAACCACCATATTAGTTCGGATAATCCGAGTTTTACTCTGCCGAGCTAAGGAAAAACGCCGTATGAACCTTTAGGCGTTGCCAAATTTCCTTCGATAGAACCCCAATTCCTTGGTAAACTTAGGAATATTCTTCTTCCAATTTTTCGGATAATTTTGTTCACAGTTCCTGGAGTTCCCTCAAGTTCCTGGAAATTCCAAGTAAAAATATGCGTGACTCCTTTCAAAATTAAACATGTTATCGGAGAAAATTGAATATTAAGTGCCCTTAAGTTATCGTAAAAAAGTCAGGGAATTTCATCGTAGTCAGAGGAAATTCAGGGAAAATTCAAAGGATGATAAAATGAAATTTTGCCTGCCACCCTGTACTAGACCTCCAGAGGCAGTGTGCTTCGTCCACTCATTGTATGTGAAATAATCGACACCTATCGATTCTACGTGAATCGATCAGGCTGCCTCATAAGGATCGACTTTTTATAATGCTGCTATGCTAAGGAAGAACGTCGTATGAGCCTTCAGGCGTTACCAAATTTCCTTCGACAAACCACGCGTTCTCAGGAAAATTTGTGAATATTTTTTCTCCAATTTTTAAGAGGATTTTGTTCGAGATTCTTTCTAAAAAGTCTCAAAATTTCAAGGAGAAGTATGCATAACTTTCTTCAAAAATAAATGTTTTGTCCGGGGAAATTTGGCAACTCTCGAATGTTCATACGACGTTCTTCCTTAGCATGCATTGGAAAAAAAAACACATTCGATCTAGAGTCCAGACTCTTGAAAACATCGACAAGAAAAAATACTCTTGATTCAATCAGATTTAAGCTTAAATCAAGAACCAAGCCTCTTAATTTGAGCGGATTTCCTTTTGATTTCAGCTTAAATCTGATTGAATCAAGAGTCCTTTTTCTTATCAATTTTTTCTAAGAGTCTGGACTCTAGATCCAATGTGTTTTTTTTCCAGTGCATGCTAAGGAAGAACGCCGTATGAACATTCGAGAGTTGCCAAATTTCCCGGACAAAACATTTATATTTGAAGAAAGTTATGCATATTTCTCCTTGAAGTTGTGAGACTATTTAGAGTTTCCAATTTGTTTTTTTCCAGTGCAGCAGAATAGAGTTAAGCAGGAGGGAAAACTCTCGCCAATTTGTGCGAGTCACTACCACTGGATGGTAGACGAGTTCACGTAACTGTTGAACTCCATTTGTTCCCCTCTGCAGACCCTCATTGGTTTCCGATCGAGGGTAGAGCGAATCATGACGAATCCGTTAAAAAGGAGGAGAAAAAACAACACCCAGAATCAAGATATACGTCCGCGAGGATTACGAATCCACCGATCTTGTTCAAGACGCCCCGGAGCCAATCGGAGGGTTGCTCTCCTAATTGCCAGCGGGCATAGATTAGGATAAAACGCTAATATCGGCCATCCCCAAGAGGCCCTACTGATTGGGACCAGCACCGCAGTTCCGCGGTCAGGAAACAACCCCCGTTAATGACCGATAAGATTGCGGATGATATCTGCCGCGAAGCGGCCAAATCTACCCCTAAAACAGTCAGATTCCGTATCAGGTTCAAGTTTGGGGTTGGAGGTCTGGCAAGATTTCTAGGAAGGGATGACTGGCAAGAGCCATTAGCCGAGCGAGTGGGGAGGGGTGGGGGAGTGCGAGTGACACGGGGAGGCCCCGGGGGTTGATTCACGGGCCACGCCCCCCTCGAGCCCGGTGGAGAGGGGGTTGCGCCCTCCGCCATCCATCCTAGACTATGGGAAGTCATTTGTCATGACGAACATCCAGAGTGAAGAGGCCAAGGGCGCCTGGCGAGGGAGGGGTGTAATATTTGTTTTAACCCTTGATTTTTTATTTCGGGGCTGTCTTGCGGGTGCGTATCGGGGAGATCTAACCATGACTGTGATACACGGAGTAGTCATGATTGAACAGTTTTACATGGATTGCATTTTGCAAAAAGGAACCAAGAGCATTCCAATGATGCTAGGATTGTGCAACTTAACATTCTTTGTAATAAAACCGCCAAAATCCAGAAACAACGAAATTTACAAGGGTAATTTTCGTTTTGAATTAATATTTCATTAGGTGGAAAGATAAAGCTTGTTTAGATTATGGGTTCACACTTAGAAGGTAAAAAATGTTGCACAATCTTAGCAACATTGGAATGCTCTTGGTTCATTTTTGCAAAATGCAATCTACATGTTGATCTACAATTTGGAAGTGATCATGAGTCTTTCGTCCTTCTCTCTGAAACTGAAAGTTGGAAATGTAGCCAAGGTGCGTTACAATTTAGCAAACTGAAAATCTCAGTACGGAGGGAAAAAGCTTATTTGAGCACAATTTTCCAGCTCACAGGAGATACCTGCCGTGCAACGAGAAAACTCAGCTAACGCCATTTTACAGTCTTTGGAAACAACGTTTCAAAGCAGAAAAACTTGTGTTTTTACAGAACTCCTTTGCAAATACTACCAAGAACTTAACTTGAAAATTTGAGGTGGATGAGTAAAACAGTTTTATGTTATAGAGTGTTAAGTTCCAAAAAACGAGGGAAATTCTTGATGAATTTACGGCGTTCTTGCTTAGCATGGCAAATGGCTGTTTGGTGCAACACTAGTTACAAACATTCAAGAAGGCAACTCCTAATTGCACCCATCATCAGTGCAGCGCAGCCTCCTGAATTTTCTGCTACCATGGTCCAGTTACACGATCAAATTGAGCCATCAAATTGGGCCTCTCATTGGTCGCATTCTGAGTGCGACCAATGAGAGGCCCAATTTGATGGCTCAATTTGATCAGGTAACTGGACCACTAGGCTCGGAGAGGTCCTGAAAACAGGAGAGTTGGTTTTTGGTTGACGATCGTCGAAACATTTCATTTTGAACCTACCCTCCTGTAATATCATATTAAAAATCAACCAAATTGTTCTTAGAGCATGATTCTCTCTGAAAGGTTTACGCCTTGGAACTTTTTTGCATAACATGATTTGCTCGACGAAAATTATTGAAAGTAGCTCTAACCAAGTTAATGACGTTTTTCGACGTACAAATTCAAATTTTTAGGTCTCGCACACCAAACGTTGCCAAGACAGTCTTTGCATTATGAAAATTTGGCAACCTGAATCTTAACGCTTTGGCTCGGCTAAAGCAAGTTGTTTTCACTCAAAGCAACATAGGGTGAGGAAGAAACATTGTGCGATTCAAAAGCCTGCCAAAATCTTTGTGGAGAGAAATTCAGCTCTCTTAAAATATGCTTTTCCTTGTGAGCGGACACTTCAAACTGGCAATCAATAAAACCTAAAAACTTTCATATCTTACGCTAGAGTTGATTCCAGGGATTTTCGTTGCGCGAATCGTGTTTGCCGTACAATTTTGTCCACGAAACACATACCAGAAATCTTAAATTTACACCTTGTGCACTGGTCCACGTTAGTGCGAATTATATCAAAGCGTCGCGTCTTGAGGAACGCCTTCAATTTTTCACATGCAACACGCACATTCTTGGACCACGAATAGTGGTATTAAGGCGTCGCGATGAGAAACGTCTTAAATTCGTTGCGCAAATCGTGTTTCATGTGAAAATCTAGTGAAGAAGCATGAATCAGAATTTTTATATTCGTACCTTTTCTACTGGTCCGTTTGATGCAAACAATACCAATCACATTTACCTTATTCAATGCTGCCAATGAAAATAAATCGATACATCGACGGCGAATACCGTACATCTGCAAACTGCCAATTTTCCAGGACAAGGACGAAACTTCACCACTTTTGTAATTTTGATGTTAGTACGCAATTTTTTTATCCATTACAGTGACTTTACAACGCTCCCATGCAAAACTGAAAAAAAAAAAAAAAAAAAAAAAAAAAAAAAAAAAAAAAAACACCAGCTTACGTGTTTAATACTGATGAGCGTGGAAAAGTTGCTAACTCATTTTCATCAAAATTGGGCGTATTTCTGCCAAACGGAACTATGTGCATCGAGGCATGAGGCCTGAGACCCAAAAGAATATATGCGTAACAGGGCTCACGTCATAACGCACTTAGTTCCGTCTAGCAGAAATACGTCCAATTGTAAGTTAGGCGGTATAGTTCCTTAACCCTCGATATAGTTACTTTTCAATGACATTGCTTCAATAACGTCTACAAGGCCCTCTGACTGCCAGTAAATCGTGCACTGGAGCTCCAATTTCTACGTTATTTCGTCGCCTTTTCCGATGTAAAGCCGTAACTCAATCTCCCGTGAGCCCTGTTTTACATATAAATTCAAGCTTTCTGGGGTTCGTGTGCAAATCGAGATACGCCCTTATGCCAGAGTTTCAGAATGCTTGAATTCGTACCTCGTCTACTGGCTCATTGTATCGAAACAATACCAATGGCATTATTTCTTCCAATGTTACCTATGAAAATAGATCGACACGTATTTCTTTTCTGTGACGTAACACCAATAGCATAAAGCATAAAGTCGTCTGGGTGCATGTAAGTCGTGCACAGGAGCTCCGACTCCTAGGTCGCTTTTATGATGTATCGGCTCATCTCAATCTCCCCATGAGTCCTGTTTTACATATCGACGGTGAAAGTCGGCAATCACATAACTCGTTTGCGGTGTCTGAAAATCTCCGCCACTACGTCATTTTTTTAAAGGAGAGCAAATTGACATCATTTCTTGAAGTTTTTGCAGAATTTTCTTCGCATTGAGAAGAAAAATCATGACAGTTTTAAAGAATTGCCGTTGAGTAGTTTTCCTTTTAAAAAATAAAGTATGACAGGAAGTCTGCGACGTCGCAAACCGAGTTATGTGATTGCCGACTTGCACCGTCGATATGAATCCATGCTTCCTGGGGCTCATACGGATATCTGGATACACCTTTACGCTGAAAGATTGACGAACAGAGGCCGCCATTGGTGCGTTGCGGCTCGCGGTGATCAGATCCACCCGCGCCGTGGCCGCGGAACCACTCTCTTGGCAAATACTGCCGTGCTAAGGACAGAACGCCGTATGCACATTCCAGAGTTGCCAAATTTCCTCCGATAAATCGTTTATTTTTTAGAAAATAAAGGTTATTTTTCCTTGGATTTTTCAAGAAATTTAGGCGAAATTGTGAACAAAATTATCAGAAAAATTGGAGGAAAAATGTTTACAAATTTTCCCGAAAGTTCGTGATTTATTGAAGGAAATTTGGCAAATTTTGGAAATTTTGAAGGCTCATACGGCGTTTCTCCTTAGCACGGCAAATAGCTGTGTAATGCCCGGGGCGGCGTTTAATCGGGAGACACCCCCGCACCCGCGCCGCAGTCGGCCGCGAAGGAACGAACGTAACGGTGAAAGTAAATCTCTCCAAACGAGTTTCGCCCGCGGGAATGAGACAGGACTTCAGATCTGGGACGGCGGAGAGGGGTCGGATCAAAAATATAACCCGTCTTAGGAACCTGGAATAGAGGATATTTTCCCGAAGAATTTTTATTGCACATCGGGCGTCCGGGTATCACTGTTGCCGCTGCAGTTGCCGACTGTTGCCCGTCGTTACGGAAGGACTGCGCTTTGTGGAAAGAAACAGATATTCTGTCTTGCTAAGAGGGAATGACAAACAATGGAACGAGCCAGTAGAGGAGGTTGGAATGAATGACTTTTTTTGGCTATTTCAAATTTTGATGTTAATTTCGTCACGAATTCAATGGACCAGTAGACAAGGTACGAGTTAAAGGATTCTAATACATGTTTCTTAACCAGAATTTCACGTAAAATACGACTCGCGCAACGAAAATTACTGAAGCCATGTCCTAACTACGATATTAACGTTTTTATTTCACATTGGTTTCGCGGATTTTGAACTGCCCGCTCACAAGAAACTCGATGCTCTACGTGAGTCAAATCGCGCACTACAACGGTATCAGCAATCCTCTCTATCGCGCAATGTTCATTCCCACCATGTGTTGTTCAAACTATAAGTAATTTGCTATAGCTGAGCCAAAGCGTCATGATTGAGGTTGCCAGATTTTTATATCGCAGAGACTGTCATATGATAAACGTTTAGCGCGCGATGTGAATCACGTAGAGTATTGAGTTTTCATGATCGGGTGGTTTGAATCCACTCATCAAGAATCATTAAATATCTTCATAAGGAGTTGATTTTGGTAATTTTCGTTGTGCATATCGTGTTTTAAGTAAAATTTTGGTTAAGAAACATGTATCAGAATGCTGAAATTCGTACCTTGCCTAGTGGTCCATTTCAAGGGGTGTTTTTGAAAGGAAATTTCACGGAAATCCCAATAGGACAACCTATACACTTTTTTGTTTCATATTTTCGAAAATATAAGCTTTCGATGTCTCCAGATTTTGTTTGACCTCACCTATCGACTCGGTCCAGTGTGAGACGTATGAATATGTATGAATATGTGAACGTTGTTGAATTTCCACTGATAAAATAAGAATTTTCTCTGAATTTTAAAAGGAATTTTTCCGTGATGTTATCAAGAGACTCTGAAAATGTTCAGGAGAAATGTCGATGTCTTTTCTTCAACTCGAATATTTTTTCTAGAGGGAGAGAGGTAACATTAAAACGCAACCCGTCTTAACTTGGAAAAGAGGACATTTTCCCGAAGAATTTTTATTACCACATCGAGCGTCCGGGTATCACTGTTGTGGCTGCAGATAAGAACATCGTCACAGGAGGAAATCGATTGGAAAAATCCTGAGCCACGAACCTCGCTTGCAGTAGAACTTTCTTGTTTTCATACTTTTTTTTAATTTTTTTTTTCAAGCGATCTTTATCGACAAAAGATTACAGAAGCAGTGGACATATGAAACATAGACAACAAGAAACAGTGAGTAAGAAACAGAAATAAGTAAGAGTTATAAAAGGAGCAAATGAAATTGAATTTACAAAATTAGCATAAAAGGAGAGATATTCAGGTGACTCTTGTTTTCATACAGAGAAGAAAAATCACGGATTTTTCGTTTTGTTTTTTTTAGTTTGGAGCCCTCTCTAGTTTGGGTTAGCTTTCGCCGTAGCCACTACACAAACAGCAACCGCACTTGGTCATTCTCCATCTTGTTTGAAGAAAGCCCATGACTACATGTAATTTTCAAATCTGAAATGACAAAGCAGCATAATTCCTTTCGGTGTAATGAGCCGAGTCGATTTTAGTTGGGTTCGGTTAGGTCACGCAACTAAACTAACTCTACGGCAATGCGTAGAGTATCACCAAAATTGAAGGCGCGTTCGATTGAAAACAGCGCTAATGTATTATCACTGCGTTCCGGTTGAGAATTATCTCGTGTTCTTAGTGTTTACAATGAATTAGACTACAGTCAACAATCAGGAATTACTGTTAATATGCTATGAAAAGATTTCCTCTTGGAACAGGGATGAAATTGCTTAAACCATTTACGTTTCTCATTCATGCAAGCGACTTCCGTAATTATTTTTTTACTCCCTAGAGTTACAAGATGAAGGATGGAGGATCCTTCTTGGTCTCGCAAGACCAAGACACAAGGAACCCGACACATCGGAATCATATACCCAGTTCTATCGATCACGGAAAGTATGTCGCGACTTCTGTCGCGTCTGTCTTTTTCGAAAAATCACGGATTTTTCGAAAGAAAAGAAAAATCACGGATTTTTCGTTTGGGTTAGCTTCCGCCGTAGTTACTACACAAACAGCAACCGCACTTGGTCATTTACCATCCTGTTTGAAGAGAAACAATCTTAAATATGCAATGAAAAGATTTCCTCTTGGAACAGGGATGAAATTGCTCAAACCATTTACGTTTCTCATTCATGCAAGCGACTTCCATATTTACTTTTTTACTCCTTAAAGTTACCACGCTGGAAAAAAATACATTAGATCTAGAGTCCAGACTCTTGAATACATTGACAAGAAAAAATACTCTTGATTCAATCGAATTTTTGCTTGAATCAAAACGAAATCCGCTTAAATTAAGAGGCTTGGTTCTTGATTTTAGCTAGATTCTGATTGAATCAAGAGCACTTTTTCTTATCGATGTTTTTAAGAGTCTGGACTCTAGATCCAATGTGTTTTTTTTTCAGTGCAGATGAAGGATGGAAAATCCTTCTTGGTCTCCCAAGACCGAGACACAAGGACCCCGACACATCGGAATCATTTACCCGCCGCTATCGATCACGGAAAGTATGTCGCGACTTCCGGCGGGGTGACTCATCGAGAACACCGACCGGAAACGAGGAAAACCCGGACGACCCGACCGGAAACCGACGCAAGGAAATCATCGCGATTGATTAATACGCCCGCGACTCCAGCGACGGCAAGGACGGCGACGAATGATGAATAATTCTATTGCTCCTGATAGCGCTAATGATAATGATAATGCACGTCCTAATGGTGATGTCTGATGGCGGAAAAATTTCCTTGGGACGTGTCTAACCTCAACCACACCCATGGCTGAATTGGAAGTAAGAGAGATTGATAGCGCCTCCCCTTCCCCGTCCATTTATCAACCCCCGACGATTTTTCCGTTTTCCGACCCCGCTCGCACGGCTCCCGGCTGCTCCTCGAGGTGCCATGCTAATTCGATCATCTCTGTCAATAAACTTCGACAGTTCCGGTGAGCACGTTAAAACAATTCTGAGTGCTCGAATGAAAAGAGCGGCCTCGCGTTCTCGCTCTCTCGCTCCCTCCCCCTCCCCCTCCCCCGGCCCTCGATTCCTTTTAGGGCTGTTTGTTTTAGCCCCCGGTGAGGAGTCTCAGCTCTGCTTTCCGGCATCGTCCTCGACGAGTTCGCCGAGTGGAGTTGGAATATTTGCGAGACTTTACAGCCGGTGAAGGTATAGTGGCTAGACGGAAATCAAAGTAAACCATGAGAATAAGGTCGTATTCATATATTTGTTCGAAGAACAGCTTATTTCCTTAGGAAGTCCCATATTGTATACATTGCACAGTACTACCAAGCTAAGTAAACGCCGTATTAGTATATTCGGATGTTGCGAACAATGGGAGAAAAATATTTAAAAATGTTCCCGGAAATAGTGATTTTTCGAAGGATATTGACAAAGTCAGAAGGCTCATACGCGGGTATGGTGGTTAGACAGAAATCAAAGTAAATCGTGAGAATAAGGTCGTATTCATATGTTTGTTCCAGAAACAGCTTATTTCCTTAGGAAGTCCCGTATTGTTTACATTGCACAGTACTACCAAGCTAAGTAAACGCCGTATTAGTATATATTCGAATCTTGCGAAAAATGGGAGATAAATATTTAAAAGTGTTCCCCAAAATTCGTGATTTTTCAAAGGATATTGACAACGTCGGAAGGCTCATACGTCGTTTTTTAACTTAGCTCAGCATAGTAAAATTCGGATCATCCGAACTAATATGGTGGTTGGTTTCATGTTGTTTTTGGTGTTTGATTAGGGCTAATTGGACTTTATTTTACAACTATGAGCCACCATTCTTTGCTCATTCATAAAATCCCCTATCTAGATGTAAGAACTAATGGAACATACATCGTTTTTAAGTAAGTTGGAAACGGTAATTCCTGATTGTAAACTGTAGTCAAAATTGTCAACACTAAGAACACGAGATAACTCTCAACCGGAGCGCCGTGATAATACAATAGCACTGTTTTCAGCGCTATCGAACGCGCCTTCAATTTTGTTGATACTCTACGCATTGCCGTAGAGTTAGTTTAGTTGCGTGACCTAACCGAACCCGACTAAATTCGACTCGGCTCATTACACCGAAAGGAATTATGCTGCTATGTCATTTTAGATTTCAAAATTACATGTAGTCATGGGACGGAGGTAAGTTTTTTTTTTAAATGATTCGAAAATAGTAAGTCCCTATTGCAGAATGTAGTCCAAGCGGTACTTCTTCTGAAATACTAATTTTTGAGAGTTGATGGTGTTTTGGCCTGTTCTGATCAAAGCCTCGCGGATCTAGACACTTTAAACGAAGGGAGGGGCGTGAGGGGTGTCCTCCTAGAAAATTTCGAAATTTTACAGCATCTTATATGCAGTGTAAGTCAATTTCGTCTTGGTCAATTACCAAATCGGGGCATCTATCCTTCTCCTTTCCCCGTCCATCCCTGCCTCCTTTGTTTCCTTTTCCTTACTCCTTTTCTTTCAGGCGAACATTTTTAGGCCGATTTGTTGAAATTAATAGACAAAACGATAGACAAAGAAGATATAAGAAGTATGGAGCGATCCTATGGGTTGAAATAGGTGGCTCTTATAGACTAAGGGGATAAAAGATGGACTGATAATTAGGTCTCTCATAGATTGTCGATAGTTCCCCAGGTAAGACAGAAATATTTAGCCAATATTTAAACAATATTGTTTTCATATTAATGCAGACATTGGGCCAATATTGATTAAATATTGAGCCAATGTTAAAAGTGTACTCCCTATTTCCTTTTGGCATTAATGCCGTGCCGAACATTTTTAGGCCGATTTGTTGAAATTAATAGACAAAACGATAGACAAAGAAGATATAAGAAGTATGAAGCGATGCTATGGGTTGAAATAGGTGGTACTCAGAATCGTTTAATAAAAAAAAACCTGAAAATTTCAAGGAAAAATGCGCATACCTTCCCTTGGAAACATGTGTTGAATCCGAGGAAATTAGGCAACTCCGGAATGTTCATACGGCGTTCCTCCTTAGCGCGGCAGAGGAGAAGAGCAGTTCGGAATCGTCCTTATCACGGAACTACACAAGAGAAGAACGCCTGCAAAAGAACATCGTAAATCCACCTTTGAACGGCGTAACGACAGCTTAAGGTGGAAATTAATTCTGCTACAAACAGGCTTCCCGGATATTAACCGTCCCCGGGACGATTTCCTCCCAAGAATCAACCGTTTAAACGGTCCTCTCGCCTTTCATCGTCCGTCGAAACGTCGGATAAAGCCCCCCCTCCCCCTGCCCTCCGCCCCGCTCAATTGACTCTTCGGCCGGATTGTCAGCGAAAGTTCACGGGGACCAATGGGCGGGACCTCGGGAAGTGAGACTTCCCAACGCGAAGACAAATCGAGGGTGCGAAAGGGGGTGGGGAGGGTCAGAATCACACACCCTCAAGCCGGCCGACTCTCATGCTAATGTGGCCCATTACTCCGCCGTCAAACACTCGTAGTCCAGCAACGCTGTTGTCGGATTTTCCAGATGCGCTTATGATTCCTAAGTTGAGGATAAATGGTTTGGGTGAGGTTTGGCAACGTGGCGACCCTGAGTAACTCGGGTGCAAGGTGCTAGTGACCGCGCGAATTTGTTATCAACTTAAACACCCTGCCCGTGGCACTCGCTCGGTTGCTGCCTGTTAGTTCGACTCCGGTGTCATATTTAAAACTTTAATTTTTGGTTTTTTGAACTGGGCTTCCTTGAAGAAAACAAGGTAAAATGGAGATGTTGCATGTGTGAGGAATTGGCAATTTGACTGTTGATTCTCATGCAAAAGTTCGCAAGGAACACGATGGTGCCTCTGGTTTTCTCTAAAATTGACTCTAAAGTTGAAGCGGTTGGTTTCAATCGACAAAGGAGTTCAGTAATAGACGACCCAGATAAGACATAATATTTTTACAATATTCGGCAAATTTTGTCAGTATTGTCGCAATATTTACACAATACTGACAATATTTTGATAATAATTCAATCAAAATTAGTTTTTTAAAAAATATTTAAAGAATCTTTATTTAGTATTTTTAAAAATAATATGTTTACCGAAAATATTATAAAAATATTTCACAGTATTTCACAGTATTTTAAAGTATTGGCACGGTATTAATGCCAAAAGGAAATAGGGTGTACACTTTTAACATTGGCTCAATATTTAATCAATATTGGCCCAATGTCTGCATTAATATGAAAACAATATTGTTTAAATATTGGCTAAATATTTCTGTCTTAGCTGGGGAACTATCGACAATCTATGAGAGACCTAATAATCAGTCCATCTTTTATCCCCATAGTCTATAAGAGCCACCTATTTCAACCCATAGGATCGCTCCATACTTCTTATATCTTCTTTGTATATCGCTTCGTCTATTAATTTCAACAAATCGGCCTGAAAAAGTTCGCCTGAAAAAAAGGAGCAAGAAAAAGGGAACAAAGGAGGAAAGGATGGACGGGGGAAAGGAGAAGGAAGGATGCCCCGATTTGGTTATTAACCACGACGAAATTGACTTACACTGCATATAAGATGCTTTAAAATTTCGACAATTCTCTGGGAGGACACCCCTCACGCCCTTCCCTTCGTTTGAAGTGTCTAGATCCGCGAGGATTTGATCAGAACAGGCCAAAACACCGTCAACTCTCAAAAATTAGTATTTCAGAAGAAGTACCGCTTGGACTACATTTTGCAATAGGGACTTACTATTTTCGAATCATTTAAAAAAAAAAACTTACCTCCGTCCCATGACTACATGTAATTTTGAAATCTAAAATGACATAGCAGCATAATTCCTTTCGGTGTAATGAGCCGAGTCGAATTTAGTCGGGTTCGGTTAGGTCACGCAACTAAACTAACTCTACGGCAATGCGTAGAGTATCAACAAAATTGAAGGCGCGTTCGATTGCAAGCAGCGCTAATGTATTATCACGGCGCTCCGGTTGAGAATTATCTCGTGTTCTAAGTGTTGACAATACATTGGACTACAGTTTACAATCAGGAATTACGGTTTCCAACTTATTTTAAAACGATGTATGTTCCATTTGTTCAGTTTTAGTAGTAGTGAAATATTCATGTATATTTTTCTCATCTGATGTATCTGAACATTTCATGGGAAAATATGCGTACCTTCTCTAAAAAAAAATCATTTAATTGGATAAAATGGCAACGTCCAAATATTCATACGACATTCTACATCAGCACGACAGTGGAGGACTCGTGGTTATTTATCCACATAATCATACATACATCTATTTGAGAATGAAGGATTCAATAGCGAATTTTGCCTTGGTTTTTGACTTTCCAATCTGTTACTGCGACTGCAGTGTTTAGCAGTTGAGGAATGTTCAAGCAATTCCAGGTCGAGGTTAGGATGGTAGAGATGAGGTTAGGAAATAAAAGAAAGGGAATTACAAGCTCCAGAGCGACTGACGTTGAAATACTTGCGTCTGAAAGATATTTATCACCGCGCATAATAACTGTCGTAGCCACATTGCCTCCATGATACAGGGGCATTTGCAGGCTTTACCGCTCAAGACATCTAATTTCCTGATTTCTTCCAGGAAAAAACAAAGCGAAAAAATATGACGCTAATTCTCATAAGGCTATTGTGTTCAGCATTTTTATGTAGGGTACAATAATATTAATCGCAATAAACTGGAAATTTAAAAAAAAAAAAAAAAAAAAAAAAAATTACTGCTTTCATATTGCTGATAAATGCTGTTCACCCACCGAAAACTTTTTGCATGTTTTTGTCTTTCATTATTGAAACGTCACAGGTAGATTGAGAGACTCTAAAGGTAGATTCTTTTCTTCTTTTTTTCGATAAATAAAAATAAAATTGTTGACAAATAAACACTTTCTTTATATGTTAATATGAGTTAACATCTTCATTTTAACCTGTAAAGCACTGGCTACCTAACAAAACAAAAAGATTACACAAAGTCCTACTGCCATCATGTTGTACATCAACCCTTTTAATAATTAAGATTAATATCTGAACTCATTCGTCGAAACATACTCCTATCACCCTCACTCGTAATTGGAGAATGACTATACATCTAATAAGACTGGCGGCTGGCCGTGCACAGAGAAAAATCACAGATTATTGTAAATAGGTAAATAGCAAAAAAAACCTTTGTATAAGTATGCTAAATCTTTTTCTACTACTTTTGTAAACTGCCGCACATGACTAAAGTAGTTTGCTTCAATTTTATCAACTTTCTAATCGTTTTACGCGGAGTAGTAACTGACCATGGATTATCCGAACTTTTCTTTATTCGAACTGGCCGACCGACACATTTGTTCGGATAATCCGACATTTACTATACTATTATGGTGAAAGTAAAAAATAAAAAAAATAAAACGAAACACCCTACTGATAAAACTGCGGAAATTGAAAATGATTACTTTTCTAGTCCAATTTTCTTCGGTTGAAGATGAGCCAATAATGATTTCAAACACTCAACACTCCAAGTGTTTTACCAATTTACCATACTGCACTTTCCTTGTTTTATATACATTTCCTCTTTTTCCCTCTGTTTTGCTCCCATGTAGTTTTCGGATCTTTGATTAATATTTCCACGATTACTCATAAGCCATAATCCGCAAGCCTTCATAAGACTTTACAGTTACCACTCTTCGATTTGGATTACCTCCGAGGGGGAAAATCCCTGTTTATGAGTGATGGCTATCGCTGTTTTCAAGCTCAAATGCTACTGCTGCAAAAAAACGTGGTAAAAACCGCGGACATCCCATAGTCTCACCACCAGAACTACTCCGTTCTTGTTCGGGAGACCTCTTGAATAGCGTCATTCCAAATCCAAACCCGGGTTCAACTGAAACGCAAACCGCTTTACAGAGACTCCGACTTAAGCCCTTGTCCCCGCGTTTCGTTGCACTAAAAATAATAAATGACAGAGTCCGTGGATTTTCATACGTGGTCTGGGACATGGACACGACCGACCGAAAAAAATAGGTTGACAGCTTAGTGTAGACGTTGGGACGAAGAGTGCTAGGGATCAACTCCCCAGTCTGAGGGGACAAACGAAAAATGGTTTAACGAAGAAAAATAATGAGCTAGTGCAGAGCTCGAACCATTTTTTAAAGAATTATGTGCTGGTGCCGTGGAAACTACTGGAATGGAATTTGCTCTTCGTTTATTTACGATACGTTTTATGAAAATGGCCCGACTCACATTGGACCGAATTCAGGGAAGAGGTTGGACATGATTTTCTTTACTGAAACTGCAAATTTCGATGTTTATTCCGTCAAATTTTAAATTTTTAGGGGCGATTCTTGAGGAACGCTTTACGACAAAACCATCTTAAGACCTCTAACTTTTGTAAAAACTGAGTCATGAGCTTTTAGAGTTTTCAAAGTTTGTCTGACCCAAAGACATAAAGACGGAGCGCTCGTATCTAAAAGCACGGGGAAAAAGTGAAGCTAGGTTCGGCGCTGCGCGCTTGTGTGAGTGTGTAAATGAGCGCGGGAATCCATGGCGGCAAACGGAAATTTGATTTGAACTTGTCCTCTTGATTTTTGCACCTTTCTTCTTCGAAACGTACTTTAAATTCCTAAAACGAATATACTAAGAAAGTTCGGTCTGCGTCCTAACATAATACACCTACTTTTGCTTGGTAACAGGCAGTAATCTCAGATAAAGTTAGTTTTTCTTCTGCTCATGGTGGTTCTGCAGGTTCAAACAGGCCGTTACAGTTCTAGATCAACGTTACTCCCAAATGAAATTAATCGGTCGACGACGGACGGAAAATAACCTAGAGTTAAAAAAATATGAGTTTGTACCTGAATTTGGGCAAAAATCAACCTAAAATACTTTGTTTCCGCATTTTTATTTAGTTCCCGCCCTACATTTGAATTTCAAACTTGTCCCGATTTCGCCGCCAATCCTCTAGCCAATCGTAGAGGTGGTTGAAAAGAAGCTTCATTTTTTGCTTTTAGCCCTCCGTCTTTATGTCTTTGGTCTGACCTCTTCCGTTAACTCAATCCACTGCCCGACTGTTTGAAAATCCGATAACCTTGTTTGCGATAGACCGGTAATTCCAAAAATTATGTTAGTCGATGAGCATGCAAGCACCCTTGACGATTGTTTCAAGCTGTGGCACTGTTTTGCTTCTTATCGAATGTGTGTAAAACAATCTATTTCAGTTGAGACAGCCTGCTTCTGGTGTTTCTTCTTTCCTTAAATTCCGAATCCACAGGAAGGCTTGGACTTGAAAGTTGCTAAGAGAGTAGGTCAGAAGCCTCATGCACGAAAAAAATTGCAGAAAAATTCACCCAAATCCAAATCTACAGGTTTTTGGAAACATAAGGAATAAATTACCATAAAGCATGTGGAGCTGCGTTTCTACAAGACAAAACTTGTGCCCGCGCTTTGTGTATCTTTGATAGTAAAATCACAATGGTCACTTTAGGGGTGGGAAACTATAACGTTAGAGAGAACAGACGTTAAAGGAGACAAAATAGGAGGAGGAGGAGGAGAAGGAGAGGAAGAAGAAGAAGAAGAAGAAGAAGAAGAAAAAGGAAAGGCAGAAGAAGAAGAAGAAGAAGAAAAAGAAAAAGCAGAAGAAAAATAAGAAGAAGAAGAAGAAAAAGAAAAAGAAAAAGATGAAGAAGAAGCAAAAGAAGAAGAAAAAGATGAAGAAGAAGCAAAAGAAGAAGAAAAAGAAGAAGAAGAAGAAGCAAAAGATGAAGAAGAAGAAAAAGAAAAAGATGAAGAAGAAGAAAAAGAAAAAGAAGAAGAAGAAGAAAAAGAAAAAGAAAAAGAAGAAAAAGAAAAAGGAGAAGAAGAAGAAAAAGAAAAAGAAGAAGGAAAAGAAGAAGAAGAAGAAAAAGAAAAATGAAAAGAAAAAGAAAAAGAAGAAGGAAAAGAAGAAGAAAAAGAAGAAGGAAAAGAAGAAGAAGAAGAAGAAGAAGGAAGAAGAAGAAGAAGAAAGAAAAGGAAGAAGAAGAAGAAGAAGAAAGAAAAGGAAGAAGAAGAAGAAGAAAGAAAAGGAAGAAGGAAAAGAAAAGAAGAAGAAAAAGAAAAGGAGGAAGAAAAAGAGGAGTTAGACGGAAATGAGGCAAATAATAACCAAGTAATTTTCAAGTTTTGGATATCAAGATCCCCCGATTCGATCAAAAATCTTACCAAGGTGTGAGAGCAGTGTAACATAGACAGCGCTGCCAATTCGGAGGCAACTCATCGTAACCCACTCGTGATTCCCACGGGAGAAAGAGGAACTCCCCGAAGCCCGGCACCGTCGGGCCCGAATGATAACCGGAAATCACGGGGTGGCGTGCATTTCGTCCATTACGATTGAAGCCGGATTGTTACTCGCTAGTATTGTTGGCTTCGGGTTGGATTTATCTGTTTCATGCTGTCCTTCCTCGATCGGGCCGGCGCGGGGTCGGAACGCGGAGGGGCGAGTCATNGGGGGGGGGGGGGGGGGTCTTTATGGACTGGGACCGAATCTCTTCCGGTGCGGCCTTTGTGGGGGCCAAGTCGAGCGTGGGAGACGTAGCGGAAAGAAACGAGAAGAAAGCGGTGCTGGTTTCGCTCGCCAACAGGGAGCAGGGAACAGGGGCGGCGGATAAAGCTCCGCGGGTTTTTATCCTGTATTGTTTCGGGGGCGCGGGGTCAGTGGAATGGCGTGAATTGCGATGTATCGATTGTTATACCATTTAAACCCATGGTAAAGAATCGATTGTTAAGGTGTTCGCTGTGAACACTCTGATTATCGATCCTTTTCCATAGGTTTAAATGGCACAACGATCGATATATCGCAAAGCACTGCGCGGGGTCCAGGTCCGGCAAGGGTTCGCGGTCCAGGTCCACGTTCGGGGCGCAATTAAATGGAGGGGAAAATTCGGCTCTTCAAAACTCGTTTTAAATCACTTTTTCCTCGGCGATCCGCCTTCAAGTCTGTCCGGTCTTCCGGAGCCGCTTTGCGATTTTTTTCTTTTCCGTTTTTTTTCCGACGACGACGATTCGATGCATTGGAAGTGGGCCACGAAACCGAGCTCTGAACTAGAGAGGGTCAACACAGTTTTTTCGGAAATTGATAAGTAATCGCACGAACAATGGAGATGTTGCATGTGTGAGGGATTTGCGATTTGACTGTTGTTTCTTATGTAAAAGTTCGAGAGAAACACGATGGTGCCACTGGTTTTCTCTGAAATCAACTCCCAAGCTCAAAAAAAGCTCTTAAAGTGAGGCAAAAAATGCCAAAATGGAGGGGATATCCCGCCCTGCCCTGAGAGTCCACCTCTACAATTCTACATCAACACAAACTCTCCATGCAAAGATGGGGAGCAAATACACTGACAGGGCTGCCACTTTATTTGGGGACTCCAAAACTGAAAACACGGCAACCTGCTAGTGTATTTGCTCCCTATCTTTGCATAGAGAGTTTGTTTTGATGTAGAGGTGGACTCTCAGGGTAAGGCGGGATATCCCCTCCATTTTGGTCTCAACTTGAGAGCTTTTTTTGAGCTTGGGAGATGATTTCAGAGAAAACCAGTGGCACCATCGTGTTTCTCGCAAACTTCTACATAAGAAACAACAGTCAAATCGCAAATCCCTCACGCATGCAACATCTCCATCGTAGAGCAAGAATACTTGCAACTAGAGTTAGAGGAACTTAATTTCTATCGCTCTGAGTAATGGAGAGAGTCTATAAAAGTAGCTGAAAAATGATAATTGTAATTTTTTTGTATTCAAGGTGGATTCACTTTCGTAAGATATATAGACTGTTCTGACCGCCATCCAACCGTGAAACCCAATGAGGCAACCTTAACCCCTCCGCGTCAAGAAGCTTACGTATTACTAGAACGACCCTTTACGGAAAAACTAATCCAAGAAACTAAACTTGGCCGCTTGTAATTCATCCTACGAGCTCATGGCTCATTGGAATTGATCGACAAAGAGGATACAGGGAAAATGGAGCAACCCTATTGGTAAAGACAGGCGGTTATTATAAACTGATGGGAGAAACGGTGGATTAGCTATAGGGTCCCGCATGGGTTGCCGTTAGTTAGTCTCTTACCTAATGAATTCCCTTGCCAATTGCAATCACTTACTCGTCTAATAAGATCGCTCTTTTTTCTTTCTGTCTTCTTTGTCTATCAATTTCAATAAGCAGCCTGCTGAAAGGAGTATTGAATACCAACCTGATCACTGTTACAGATTAATCGGATTGAGCTGGGGTACCACAACGTGTGATACAACTATATCAACCTCCGAGTAGCCACGATTGCATAAACCATAAGTTGAAGGCGAACTCAGTTGCTTGATCTTGCTATCTTTTTCGGATTTGACGCTGATGCTACCCTTCATCTTCTTTGTAATTTGCTTCGTCTATCAATTTTGATGATCAGACCGCGATATTAGCAAGCCTTCCATAAAAATCACGAAATCCAAATTTTCGACGCAACTCGAGGGATACAGATTACCAGCGATAATGTTGCCTCTGTGAGCAAAGGTCCCTTCAAACCTAGAATCTGCGAAACAGACATTTCTTGGGGCGAACTAGAGTACCTTTATACGGATAGTGCATAGACATGTCGGTAAATTTGAAGTTATGACATGGAGCTTTTGGAGCCCAAAAAAGTCGCCAACCGATGACTTCAAATTGTCCAAATTGAATTATTATTACAATCGTTATGACTCGTCCTTTCTGAAGCACGTATTTGACTTAGTTTTTGCACGAATGTACGCATTCTTACGGAAGAATGCTCATCGACGAAGAACGTTTTTAGGAAGAACGCTCGATTACGCTCATTCTTGGCCATCCTGATTTGAGAACAGGAATCTGGAAAGATGGGTAATGACATTTTTTGTGGTAGAGGG
This sequence comes from Bemisia tabaci, assembly GCF_001854935.1. Lineage (NCBI taxonomy): Eukaryota > Metazoa > Arthropoda > Insecta > Hemiptera > Aleyrodidae > Bemisia > Bemisia tabaci. The sequence continues at coordinate 3,496,187 of NW_017547181.1, forward strand.
TTGGCTACCCTTTTGGGCTCTAAAAGCCCCATGCATATTTCGACATGTTTGTACTCTCCCTGTATAGCTACTCTAGTTGCACCTTCCGGTGAGTCGAAATTTAGCACGGCGGCGCTGCGTATTGCGTACATACAAGAAGCGCGGAAGAAGCCAGCGCGCCTTCAATATTTTACTATGCAACACGCACAAGCGTAGAGCACGAATAATTGCATCCTCCGGTCTATTGTAATTTAGCACGGCGCTACTTTTCGCACAAGATTGCCCGCTTGTTTGGTAAGATTTTTGTAAGTAAGTTGACCTCAGTCCATACCTCTATATTTCACCACAACACGCTAGGATCCAACGAAAAAAGCTCACTCCATGAATAATCTCAGGTAATTTCCTAATACGTTGTGAATTTCTTTCCCGAAATCAAGCTAATTAATGAAAAATTTTATTGTTTGACGTTTGATGATTATGTCAAAATATATTCATCCTCATTTTCCAGCCAAAAACTCAAAATCTAAAGGGAAAAAAAGAAAAATCCTTTAGGGGTGGCTCATATTGGCAAGAGTCATTTATCTTTCTACCGATTTGATGATCACAAAGTGCGGTTTATCACTCCGTCCAGGATTTTGCTGTAAAAAATGTTAATCGTGTAGGATATTATAATTTTTAAATGGCTAGTCTTGGAAACTCCCCAAGAAGCGCCCGCCATTAGCTCTGCCGTGGTGAGGAAAAACGTTCGTAAAGAAGATTCGAGAGTTGTCATTCAGAACGTTATTTATTTTTGCGAAGAGTTTTAAATAAAGTCTCTTGCATTTTCAGATAATTTAAATCTGAATGCGAATAAAATCACCTGAAAAATTGGAGAAATAAATACGAGTATCCACATATTTCATTGAAAATTCATATTTTATCTAAGGAAATTTGGCAAAGTCTAAAAGCCCATCCGGCGTTCTTCCTTAGCACGACAGAGATGAGCGCTGCACGGAAAACATTAAGCAGGGGTTTTTATCCAACTTGGACATTTCCAATTAAGTATGGTAATATACACCAATAAATTATCTTATTACATGCGAAAAAAATAGTCTGTGCTGATGATAGAACGTTCTGTTCACAGGGCCTCTGAATTTTCTTTGTTCTACGTACAGAACTTTTTTTGTTCCACGTGCAGAACTTTTCTATCATGAGAACAGAACTCAGGTCGTGAGCACAAAGTACTCTCTTCTTCATAAAGGAAACTTCTGTGGATGTAACAAAGTAAGTGGAGTAGCCCTTTGAACAGAAATGTTTTTTCAGTGTAACCCAAATGTAGCAGTATGCTATCAAAATTAATTGGAAATGTCCACTGGAAAAAAAAACACACACACACATTGGATCTAGAGTCCAGACTCTTAAAACATCGACAAGAAAAAGTACTCTTGATTCAATCAGAATCTAGCTTAAATCAAGGACCAAGCCTCTTAATTTAAGCGGATTTTGTTTTGATTCAAGCAAAAATCCGATTGAATCAAGAGTACTTTTTCTTGTCAATGTTTTCAAGAGCGTATGGACTCTAGATCCAATGTGGTTTTTTTTCAGTGTCCATATCATCCAAAAAATTGGTTCAACAAGTTTCGGGGGCAACCCCAAACACTCTCTTTTTCCGTGTCGTTGAAAAAGATCAGCGATGTCGCATCGCCGCGGCAGAATAAATGATAATCGAATCGAAGCAGGCTGACAGTGTTAAAAAGGATTAAGCTGACTCACCCTGCCCTATGCCCCGTGTCTCGGTGTCGGCCGCCCCCCACTTCCCCTCCACTCCCCCTCCGGCCAACTTACCGGAGACTAATTAACACTGACAAACTGCAATTAAACCGATCCGGATTGAAATAAACTGTGAGAGATTAAACTGCCGGTCATAACCCGCGTCGCCCTCTCTCATTTTTCCTCTGCATGTCCGACGCGTCCGCGGCGTGCCCGGGCCGGTGGATGCGGTGATTTTTCCTCAACGCGAGTCACCGT
>NW_017547181.1:3498370-3552728 GCF_001854935.1 Bemisia tabaci
GACTCGTAAACTCGTCGCTTGGAGAACAGGTGCCCTGAGTTTCCCAGCCACTCTGCCGTGCTAAGGAAGAACGCCGTATGAACATTCGAGTGTTGCTTAATTTCCTTCATTAAAATGCTTATTTTTGAGGAAAGCTATGAATATTTTTCCTTGAAATTTTCAGGAATTGTAGGTAAGAGTGCGAACAAAATTATCTAAACAATTGGAGGCAGAATATTCATAGGTGTACCAGGAAATTCGTGTTTTATCGAAGGAAATTTGGCATCGCCTGAAGGTTCATACGGCGTTCTTCCTTAGCATGGCAGCNGGGGGGGGGGGGGGGGGAACGGGCGTCCCGTTCGGGGCTCTCGAGTCTTTTCGTACCGTGCTGGAAGTCGTGAACCGTTTTTGGAGGTTATGCATCGCGGCGTGGAAATTACCAGCTGTTGCACATCGATGGCCGGAGTTCGATACCACGTACCTCCATTGCGGTGTTTCAAAATGTACGCTTTTTTAAATTTTCCGGAGAGAAAGAAGCCAACTTCATACCTCGAAATTTGCACAGAATATGCTGCCGACAGAGAAGAAAAGTGGAGATGGGAAAAGAAGATGACATGAATATTCATAGGTGAGCGCTCTCTCGCAAAAATAAGAAAATGTATGCCAAAACTGAGACAAATACGTGCTTTACAAACGACGGGTCGTAATAATTGTAAAGATGAGTCACTTCGGATAATTTTAATTCGTAGGTTGGCTGCCTTTTTGTGCCCTAGAAGCACCACGACCTGAATCCAAAATTACCGACATGTCCGGCGTCCGCACTCACATTTTATGGATATTCCAACGGGCCAATTATTGAAATTGATAGACAATGCTATAGATAAAAAAAACGAAGGGGATATGGAAGGATCTTTTTTTTAAAAGCAGGTGGTTGCAATGGACAAAGAGGTAGTTAATAGACTGACTAACGGCAACCCACGATAGACCCTCACGGAAAAAATTAAATTGCTGATTTAACAATTCAATTGCTAAAAAAAAAGTGACTGCAATGTTTCAATGTAGATTTCAGAACAAAAAAAATGCTACTTTTACCACCCCCGTGGTTAAATTAGCTTACAATAGTGGTTAAAGTAGAATTTTTTTGTTGTGAAATCTACGTTGAAATATTGCAGTCACTTTTTTCAGCAATTGAATTGTTAAATCAACAATCTAATTTTTACCGTGTAAAGCTAGTCCATACTAGGGGACCACCCATTTCAACCAATACGATCGCTCCATACTCTTTGTCTATAGCTTTGTCTACACATTCAATGATCAGCCCGCAGGGTCAATCAGGAGTATTCTTGCGTTTCACTCACCTTGGCCGGTACAACCTTACACTACACAATTCTATAGAGAAAAACAGTGGCAAAGCGTGAATGATCGATAGTTGATATTTCCCCATTTGAATTAGTGGTAAAGAATCGATTATTAAAGTATTCATCGCGAAAACCCTGTTGATGCATCCTTTTCCATAGGTTTAAATGACGGATCAGTCGATATAGCGCAAAACACGCCCTGCCACTGGAGAAACCATGTCGACGGTGAAACTGCCAGACCTGCACGTATCTCATTTTGCGACATCATATACTTCCTCTCATACTTTATTTTTTAAATGAAAAACAACTCAATGTTAATTCTTGAGAATTTCAGTGTTTTTTCCTCTCAATCCGAGGAAACCTCTTTGAAAATTTCAAGGAATGATATTGATTTGTTCTCCTTGAAAGGAACATAAAATGGGGGCGGAGACTTTGAAACACCACAAACGAGACACGTGCTCTGGTAATTTCACTGTCGATATGTCGTCACATTCCGGGCGAAGTATCAAAAGCGCCATGCGACTTTTAAAAAAATTTACCTTCAATTTATTTTCTACACAAAATTTATTGGTTGAATCTGTTTGAAAATTTCATTGACACTGGAAAAAAAAGAAAAAAAAAAAGAAACACATTGGATCTAGAGTCCAGACTCTTAAAAACATCGACAAGAAAAAGTACTCTTGATTCAATCAGAATCTAGTTTAAATCAAGAACCAAGCTGATTAATTTAAGCGAATTTCGTTTTGAATCAAGCAAAAATCCGATTGAACCAAGAGTATTTTTTCTTGTCAATGTTTCCAAGAATCTGGACTCTAGATTCGATGTGTTTTTTTTTTTTTTTTTTTTTTTTTTTTTTTTTTTTTTTTTCCAGTGGAGTTTAGTCGGTGGCGCAAAGAAAATACAATTAAATTTTTTGACAGTTTGGCTGAGTAATATTTCTCTGTTAAAAATAAAAATAAAATTGCGGCAGAAATTTTGAAACGCCGCATGGCGCTCGCGATACTTTGGCCGGAAGGCAACGATGTCGCGATGCGTGATTTTCATCCCTAGCCAAAGGTCCATCACCGCCGAACATCATTACATGACGTCATCAAATCGAGACAAAATATGTCTCTCGCCGACTGCAATTTCATCCCTTCGCAGCATCCCTTGGAACGGGCGAAATCCCCGGCATCGGAGCCGCGATAAGGGGCGGATGCGGGGAACTGGCGGAACTATCTATCACACATCCTTTAATATCCTGCTCGACGCTGGAGCTGCGTTATCGCCCGACGCCCGACCACAGGGATAAAAGAACATCAGCCATTCCGATGAGAGCCCTCAAAACAGGGGTCCTCCGTTGAACCAACGCTCAGGCATATTCTCATTCTACCCCGTTCGTTTAGCGCTCGTTCCCACCGAGTTCCACGGCTAATTATGATTGTTCCCCGTCCCTTAACCTGCCGTTCTGGGAAAAAACGTCGTATGAACATTCGGAATTTGCCAAAGAGGGTTATTCAAAATCGGCGATTTTACCCTACGCTTGGATTTTGCCCGGAGTTGGATATGTTGTTCCCTATCACAAGACACGCCTTTTTCCGGCATTGGCAAGTTCACCCGAAATGTTTCCCGCGCGCTACAGCGTTGCCAAGTTGAAAACAGGCAAATTCCGTAAGTGGCATTAAAATTGAGCTATGAAGTTGCGGTTTTAACGAAAATTCTTTAAAAATTACGCACTTTTAGTCAATGACCATGTTTTTAATGTCGCATTAATTTTAACATGCATTATTGCCAAATTTCCGATTTTTAAATTCGACAAATGTTACATATCCGCAAATACCCAAAAAGGCTATCTTCAAATTTGAATAAAAAGTTGTCTAATCGATAGTTCGTTTGATTCCGCATCCATCGATATATTATAGCTCGCTGGGAAACTTTTGGTTCGCGAGATATCATCATTTTTGTGAACAGCTTTATGGAGCGACGACGCTTTTTGAGTCCGGGCGGATAGAAATTTTAGCCTCCAAAAACACCGGGTAGCATTAATTCCATGGTTTCCTATGTAATTTTTGGCGCTGAATCCGAATTTGACCATTTCATAAAAAAATTGTCACCAAGATGTTGCCAAACTTGGCAAAAATTGCTTAAAATCGGCCTTTTTGGCGGATTATAGCCTGTGACTTGCCAGGAGTTGATCACACGACAAAATTGGTTATTTCCACAGTTAAAACTCTTTAAACTATCTACAAACTGAGTCAAATTCTTTCTGCTCACGGTAAAATTAAACGCGCGACAAGCAGCAAACTGAAAAAAAGACACCAAAATTGGCGCTTTTGCGGTTTTTGTCGTAAGTTTCTTGTTTTCCGATTAAGAGAATGTTTCTTGACTATACTAATGAACAACATGAGCAGAATTTAATAAAATTGAACAATAAAATAAGATCGAACATATTCCAATGTTGCCAAGCTTAAACAAAATACTTTAATTTTCGCTGGTTTTTTCGATATTATTGTCCTATATTATTTGTTCACCTCTTATTTTTAAATTTTATAAATGTATGTCTCTTGCAAAATAATACACTTCTGTAGAATAATTTAATTTTCAACTTAGATATATACTAATAACTAGGGTATTTAGTTCAGAGAGGAAAAATTCATAAAATAGTGAGTTTTATCGAATCGTGTCAATAAACCACATTTTGAACCAATAATGGAAAATTTTCTGCTAAAAATTAATGAATAAAATGTACTCCTCAGACTGACTTCATTAAAACAAGACAAGACGCATTGCAATATTGCCAAAATTACGTACAAATCGTTGAATTTTGGCGGTATTTGACCGTTATTATTCATTACCCTATATTTAGTATACAATTTTATTTTATAATTCTGAGATAATGGAGTTTAATAGAAAAAAGTAACGACACCAAACTGAAGAAGACGCCCAGGAAAGGACAATAAGGGGCTTAAAAAGGAACAAGGGCGCTCCAAATTACTGAGGACCTGTGGGTGGACAAGGGACTACGGCGGTTAGGCGTCGCGGGGCCCGAGAGACCGCTGTTAAAGCGGCTCTTTATCTATATATTATGTAACAATACAATAGTTTGTCGTTACACTCGGCGTAATTCAGATTTTTCTAAGAAACATTCTCTTAATCGGAAAACAAGAAACTTACGACAAAAACCGCAAAAGCGCCAATTTTGGTGTCTTTTTTTCAGTTTGCTGCTTGTCGCGCGTTTAATTTTACCGTGAGCAGAAAGAATTTGACTCAGTTTGTAGATAGTTTAAAGAGTTTTAACTGTGGAAATAACCAATTTTGTCGTGTGATCAACTCCTGGCAAGTCACAGGCTATAATCCGCCAAAAAGGCCGATTTTAAGCAATTTTTGCCAAGTTTGGCAACATCTTGGTGACAATTTTTTTATGAAATGGTCAAATTCGGATTCAGCGCCAAAAATTACATAGGAAACCATGGAATTAATGCTACCCGGTGTTTTTGGAGGCTAAAATTTCTATCCGCCCGGACTCAAAAAGCGTCGTCGCTCCATAAAGCTGTTCACAAAAATGATGATATCTCGCGAACCAAAAGTTTCCCAGCGAGCTATAATATATCGATGGATGCGGAATCAAACGAACTATCGATTAGACAACTTTTTATTCAAATTTGAAGATAGCCTTTTTGGGTATTTGCGGATATGTAACATTTGTCGAATTTAAAAATCGGAAATTTGGCAATAATGCATGTTAAAATTAATGCGACATTAAAAACATGGTCATTGACTAAAAGTGCGTAATTTTTAAAGAATTTTCGTTAAAACCGCAACTTCATAGCTCAATTTTAATGCCACTTACGGAATTTGCCTGTTTTCAACTTGGCAACGCTGTAGCGCGCGGGAAACATTTCGGGTGAACTTGCCAATGCCGGAATAAGGCGTGTCTTGTGATAGGGAACAACATATCCAACTCCGGGCAAAATCCAAGCGTAGGGTAAAATCGCCGATTTTGAATAACCCTCTTTATCCTAAGAGACCGTTCAAGTATAATGCATGTTAGTGGCGTGGCGTACTTTGCGATATATCGATTCATCTGCCATTTAAACCTATGGAAAATGATCGATATATATAGGGTGTTCGCAACGAACACCATAGTAATCACACAACTTCAAATGCGGAGATATCGATAATCGATCATTCACGAATCGCTGCTGCCTTGCCGAAAAAGAACATCGTATGAGCCTTCAGACGTTGGCAAATTTGTTTCAATTGAATACGATTTTTCGAGGGAATCTATGAACATTTTTCCTCCAATTTTTCAGAGGAAATTATTCGCAATTGGATCTAAATCATCTGATAATTTCAAGAATAACATTCATAACTCTCCTTACAGTTTAACATTTTACTGGGTAAAATTTGAAAACTCCCGCATATTCATACGGCTTTTTTTCTTGGGGGGGGGGGAGGAGAGAAGTAAGTTTGGTTTACAAGGTCTTACGAGACCAAAGGGTAAAGAGGTGTCAGGCTCAGGCTTATGTAAAGCCTTCCAATCGAAGGAAAAATTAATATCTTTCCGTAGAAATATTTTTTCAGCAATGGAGATGTTGCATGTGTGAGGAATTTGCGATTTGACTATCGATTCATATGTAAAAGTTCGCGAGAAACACGATATGGCCACTGGTTTTCTCTGAAATCAACTCCCAAACTTAAAAAAACCTCTCAAGTCTAGGTCAAAATGGAGGGGATATCCCTTGCTATCCTGCGAGTCCCCATCTACATCAAGACAAAACTCTCCATGCAAAGATAGGGATCATGCATTGACATTGACACTTTATTTGGGGACTCCAAAACTGAAAACACGGCAACCCTGCTAATGCATTTGCTCCCTATCTTTGCATGGAGAGTTTGTCTTGATGTAGAGGTGGACTCTCAGGACAGCGTGGGATATCCCCTCCATTTTGGCCTCAACTTGAGAGCTTTTTTGAGCTTGGGAGTTGATTCCAGAGAAAACTAGTGGCACCACCGTGTTTCTCGCGAAATTTTACGTTGGAATCAACAGTCAAATCGCAAATTCCTTACACATGCAACATCTCCACTTAAAAATGATAAAAAATAAGACTGGGCTTGATTACCCTCCCCTCCTCTCATGAGATCCTGCAAGATCAGCGGTAACTCTCTAGCCCCCTATTCATAGTATTTCATACTTGGACGGCTTCAAGTAAGATGAATCATTTCTGTAAAACGACTTCAGTAAATTTATGCCTCATACAAATGATTCTTCTGTGATTCTGCTAAGTGGGAAGCTGACCTATTTCAGGTGGAGGAAATCGGGAATAGGTGAGTTACCTGACGACAGCGGAGCGCGAGGTGGTAATGAGTGTTTGAAATTCAGATCATCGTAATTATCAGGGGTATTAATATCACGATACGGGAATATGAGTGCGACTCGCCCGGATTAAGAAGAGCCCTCGAGTGCGTGGAGCATGTCACGCCATGTTGCCAAACTTCAACTTTGCCGCTAATCCATGCTCGGTTCAGTGTTATTGAAATGTGCAAACTGCGGAGCGGCAACGCTGGGTCGGTTCCGATACCGTATAGCTGCACCGAGACTCCATCGAGGTGAGGGTGTAATGACGGTTTGGTTCTGGCTATGTTGCCAGATTTGATAGTTTGCCTTTATACTCCGAAAAAAAGGATGCTGATCAGTGTTCGAAACTCTCAGGCGCCAACGTGCCAAATGCGCCTAAAAAATCGGCCATGGCACCTAAAAAATGAAGGCTCTGCGCCAACGTGGCCCCTAAAAATCTGGATTTTCACGGAAAGTCACATTGAGAAAGAAAAACAAATCTGTTTAAATTGAAAAAAACTCAGAATTTTCAGCACTTCAAATGAAAGCTTGCTTTTTCTATTTTTCACGATTTCATTCTTAGTGCTTTTGTCTTCCCCAAGTTACAGCTACTTACTAGTTCTGTTACGAAAACATCTTGCATCTGACTTTTCATTAAATGCGCCGTAATATATAGGTAAAAAGTCAATTTGGCCCCAAAAAAATTTTCGATAGCGCCTAAAAATCAGGCTTGATGCGCCGCATGCCTCCTAAAACTCAAAGGTGAGTTTCGAGTTTATACTGATGCTGATTTAACATTCTGGGTATAAAAAAGTGTGCGACAACTCATGAAACACTGAATTAACCTACTACCTAGTTACTTTAGCTATGGCAAGAAGAAAAATTAACTGCTATGGCGGTTAATTCATGGCGTTCTGTAAGTTGTCGCACACTTTTTCACATTCAGCATATTATTAAAGCAGCATCCTTTTTTTTCGGTGTGGGTTTGCGAGGAGAACTTTGAGGAGGTTCAACCGTTTTTTTTAACCCGAACACTAGGCAAAAGGAGTGAATCGTCGATTTTAACTACGTGAATGGAGAATTTGCGTCCAAATCTTTTATCGCTTCATCTGAAAGTGCTTAAAGAGCTAATTTCGCGGTATTTTTCATAATTTTTATCTTTTATAGGAAATGGTATAAAATTAGATTAAACAGTGAGAAAATGCACCACCTAGTGACGTCCTTTGGCGGAATTTACCATTGAAAAACATTTATTTTAGAAAAATTAGATAGTTTTGTCATATCTCGGCCAATATGTTCAACTTATGATGCGATATGAAAGAAAATTAAATAAAATTCTATACGTAAATTACTACTGGCCGCAGAACGTTTCTCTGATACATAACGATTCATACATAAGCGAGTTTCTCGCGAGTATACCACATTCCGTGACAGCAAATGAAAATGAAGCACATTCGCGTAGTTTGCGTATACTAGTGGTAACCGCCGATAGGTAGTTTTCCTTCAATTTATAGTAAAGGCAAGACGAGCTCCCTCGAGCTCGAATAGTGGTATCCAGGTATACCGTTACTTTCGCCTGGGAACATCACGGCGCAAGATGGTTACTGGGATTGTATATGATTCTATTATTTTCTCTTGACTTATTTTTGCCCGTGAAGGATCAAATTAGTTTACAAATGAGCCAATTATTCACAGAGATTAAGCACTTCCTTAAAATTGGAGACTTATCGTACGTTCAGGATGTTTAATCACGATTTTTCACCGTACTGAACAAAAATCCAATTCAACTTTTCAAATTTTTAATATTTACGGAAGCTAGACCGCTGTTTTGGATACAAAATATCAGTATTGCTTGTGGTTTGGTTCACATTGCATCATTTGTCTCAACGTAAGGACTACTGGTCTAACATTTTGACAAGACGGATAAAAGGTACAACTTTATGAAAGCTCTCCGCTATCTTCTTCTTCCCCGCCCGAATTGGAACTTATCAGTGGCACGGCGCGCTTTGCAATTTAACGATTGATCTACCATTTAAACCTATGGAAGAGGATCACTAAACAGGGTGTTTGCAACGAACACCTTAATAATAGATTCTTTACCTTAGCATCAAATAAGAGAATGTCGATTATCGATCATTCACACCTTGCCACTGGAGTTTATGTCTCAATTCTGGAAGATAATTTTTGACCACTTATGGATATGGTTCCGTTTTTTTGGTGTTTGCCAGTGTCCAAAATATCGATTTTTAATGAGGCAGTAGCGCTTCGGTGAAATTTAAAATATCTGTTTTTATGATTTTAGACGTGAGGTCCTGATGTTAAAAATATATTGATGTGATGTTAACTGTTCAATGAAACACTTACATTTTGTTTCCAAAAATGCTTTCTCCCCAAATCCCACAGAATAAATGGCTTATGTATAAACTAATTTGATCCTTCTCAGGCAAAAATACTCACGAGGAAATAGTAGTATCATACTCCTCCAGTACCCATCTTGCGCCGTAATGTTTCCAAGCTAAAGTAATGGTACACCTGGATACCACTATTCGAGCTCGAGGGAGCGCGTCTTGCCTACGCTATGATTTGAAGGATAATCTACCTGGCGGTGGTTTTCACTTGTAGACGATAACCACTCGAATGTTCTTCATTTCCATTTGCCGTGGCGGAATGAGGTATACACTAATTTTTATAAACAAGGATTGTAGAAAAAGATGACTTGTTTGCAGTCATGAGTCATGAATATTCAATACTTTTAGGAGTTGTCAGGCATTCCTGTTTCCTCCCATCGAGGGCGCATTGACTGAAATATCTCGTGTAACTTCACGTGAAGTTCCGCAAAACTGGCCGGTTTCTGACGCTACTACAATCAGTTTAAACTAGCCTGAAAACAGATTTCGAAGGGAGGACCGAATTGATAATTGAATGTCGTTAATCAACCTGACTATGTTTTAAAAAAAAAAATGTCTTGGCTGTTGCTTATCGCCCCTGAAACGTCACCAAATTTTAGAGGATATTTATATCCCGTGAGAGAAACTGGGATCAAGTTATAGCTTTTATTATTAAACTTTTAAAGCTCGCGTTTGTTTCTAAGGATTCTAGACGTATGCTGCTAGAACTTATGAGTCTTAGGATTTAAAATATCTATTGTGATATTTAAATAATCACTGATTTCGGAGTCGGATTTCAGCAGCGCGATGTGGTGGATTTTTCCGGAACTACAGCTGAGGATTCACCTTAAAAAACGCATACTTTTTACGCAGATTCTGAAAATAAGAGTGTGCTCCAGACTTTTTCAATGCGCTCAATGTGATTTTTGAACCGTTTTCTATAAGAAATAACTTTTCTTCTTGTTCTAGCTAAAGTTTGCAACAGTCCCATTGAAATCATTTGCTACCACAAAGCGAAGAAAAAACAAGAAAAACAGCCCTAAAAAGCATTGAAGGTTGACAAAAGGTGGACCAGAACTACCTAAACGTATAGGAGGGTTTCATAATCCCCCCTTCCCGTGTATTTTTCAGTTTCTAATGGTGGTAATTCAGTCCTATCTCCCCAAGGGTACATTTACGAAGCTAATTCGTTGATTCCTCTTCAAGCCAGTAAAAATCGTCTTGTTCTTTGCGCAGTGACAGGAGCCTCCTCACACCGCCCTCAATCACGACGTAAACCAAGTCGTCGCCTACCTGACATAAAGGCGTAACTGCACTGTGCAATGAACCCTGTCTTCCATACAATTCAATGCTTTTTCGGGCTCATCTCAATGTGTAGTTACGCCCTTATGTCAGCCAAGCGACGGAGTAATGGGCCACACGAAGGAGTGGGTCCGTTTCAAGAACGGCCGTAAATCCGGCCCTTAATCCATGCGGACCTCCATCAGGAAAGGGGCCGTTACAGGAACGACTCCGAATACGGCCCATAATCACGAGGTCTATCGATTATGGATGACGTCACACGGCGATTAAAGCTCCTGCCGTTTCCGATCCCGCTGAAAAAGTGGCTTATCGCACTGCCGTGCTAAGGAAGAACGCCGTATGAGCCTTCGAACGTTGCCGAATTTCCTTCGATAAAATTTTTATTTTTGAGGAAAGTTATGAATATTTTTCCTTGAAATTTTCAGGAACACTGGAAAAAAAACACCTTGGATCTAGAGTCCAGACTCTTGAAAACATCGACAAGAAAAAATACTCTTGATTCAATCAGATTTAAGCTTAAATCAAGAACCAAGCCTCTTAATTTGAGCAGATTTTCTTTTGATTTGAGCTTAAATCTGATTGAATCAAGAGTCTTTTTTCTTGTCAATGTTTTCAAGAGTCTCGACTCTAGATGCAATGTGTTTTGTTTCCCAGTGTTCCTTGAAATTTTCAGGAACTATAAGTGAAATTGGAAATGAAATTATCTAAAAAATTGGATTAAAGGAATTTGATTGTGAAAAACACAAAGTTGAGGTGTTATGAAGATGCTTTTATTGATTCAGAGCTGAAGCTTTTCGACTAAAATGGTCATTATCAAGTTTCAAATTTAATGTTTTAATTAATAAATTGCTATGTTAGGTTATGTTTATATTTACTTTAATTTCCACTTGTTTTCACTATCAATCAATTGCATACTCTCTCTTTTTAACTGCTTTACTATATTTAACAGTACACATAAAAATCCGAGACATTTCGGCTCCAAACTGAGCCATTTTCAGTCGGAAGAATAAAAACAAGCAGGAAGCTCCAACGCATTCGCGTCGGAAAGCGGCTCTGGCGACGGTAGTTGTTACGCGTTTACGGTTTCCTTGGTAACCTTTGTTTGCTATCAGCTGATGTCGAGTAATATGACTAGGAAGCTCCAACCACGGCATTCTTCGAAAAAAGCGCGAAAACTTATAGATTTGAATTTTCAAATTTTAAACGTAAAGTACATTTTTTCCAGTGCGAGATTAAAGCACAGACCCGTTTTGAATTATTGACAGTATCACCATGATTCCAAAAATACACTACACAACATAGCATTCGCTCACAGGAAAAAGATATCAATCAAAATAAAATCAGTCCCCCCTAAACAGCAGAAAATGGCGCCGATTCCCATCAACCAACGCGCGGTCTCTCCAATGTAACATGGTCCAATGATACTCCCCAGCTGGGACCGTCCGGTATAGCAGCTCTAGTGCAAGCACCAGAGCCGCTAATAAAATATAAAAAATCCAAATCGAAACCTGCAGACTACATGACCGCCGAGAAAATAGAAAAAGGGCTCACTGGAAAAAAAACACATTGGATTTAGAGACCAGACTCTTAAAAACATCGACAAGAAAAAGTACTCTTGATTCAATCAGAATCTAGCTTAAATCAAGAACCAAGCCTCTTAATTTAAGCGGATTTCGTTTTGATTCAAGCAAAAATCCGATTGAATCAAGAGTATTTTTGCTCGTCAGTGTTTTCAAGAGTTTGGACTCTGGATCCAATGTGTTTTTTTTCCAGTGCTACGTAGATCGAAGATCCCACTAGGATCCCTCCATATCCAATTTGTCTTCTTTGTCTATATCTTTGTCTATCAATGTCAATAATCGGCCCGCAGGAAATTCGTGCTTTTTGAAGGGAAATTTGGCAGAATCTGATGGCTGATACGATGTTTCTCCTCGGCACGGCAGTGTAAACTAACCCACATGGACAAGCCGCAAAAGTGTGCGCCGATCTGGCCGCGAGGCGATCCCTGCCGGGCGGAAGCCGTCGTCATCAGGAGCGTCGCCGAACTCGATTATTATTGCCGCCAGATAGCGCGGGTATCGGGGCCCGATCGGAGCGATCCCTATTCCGGCCCTTATCTCCGTTCTCACGTGCCGCTGATTTGCGTATTCGCCCTCATATCGCGACGGGTTAAGACCTCCTTCGCGTGATCTCCTCGTTGCGGCTCCGCGAAAACACTCGCTTTATCGTCCGGGTTATCCTCTCTCTTCGCAAGGAGCTTAAGGCCTCCATACATGGGTCCTTTTTTGTCCACGCATGTTTGCGGGGGATGTTAGACACTCCCGGAGTCGGTAAAAATTTGTGCTGTAATAGCGGTTCTTGAGGATTTCCACCACGAGTGGAGACAATATATTTTGGAGACGCTGTACACGGAGAAAAAAACCTCGTGCGTGGGACCCGAAGTTTAGATCATATGGATTTCCGAAGTTTTCAGATTGAGCATCTGAACACTTAAGAAGTAGCTGTCGAGGTTCGGATCACACATTTGAAACTTCAGATGTGAGAACCGAAGTTTTTCGGATGTGAAAACTGAAGTACTTCAGATGTAAGAACTGAAGTTTCACATGCATGATCCGAACCTCGACAGCTAGATCTAATGTGTTCAGATGCTCAATCCGAAAACTTCAGAGATCCATAATATATGACCTAAACTTCGGGTCCCACGCACGAAGCTTTTTTCTCCGTGTACAGGGGATGGAGTCAATCAGGGAGGCCGGAAGTGAAACGTTTAACTAAAACTGCACATTTTGATGTTTAAAGCATAACATTGTTTTAACGGTTGTATCTAGAAAAAACCAATGGAACCTTTTTTAGAACCTCAAAATTTTGTATAAACGTATGAGATATCAGCAATTAGAGTTTCCAAATTTTGTCCAAATGATTTTTCTACTTTCACTGAGCCCTTCCAAATTTCGTCCAAATCTTTTTTACGCAGTTTTGTTGTTAGGCAAAACGTTTCTACGCACCTGGGTGTTTCCATGGAAATTTTAAAAGCACCTAATGCAACACACAAAAAAAAAAATTGACTCGATCCACTGTGCGCCGCACTAACGCCATAAGGTGTAGGCCTGTCTCCATGGGATGTTTCAAGGGATTTGTCCTAGGGAAAAATGGACCGCGTTAATCAGGAAGGAGCCAAGCAACATCAGTAACCGCCAAATTTAACTGGGAGATTTGATTTTTAACAAGAGAACGTTTTTGCGGATTCTTTTGAAAATTTTAAGGAATTTGCTTCTTACTATGCAGAAAATTCACTAGAATTTGCACAAAAATCCACACAACCGTTTTCACGTAAACAACTAGTGCTCATACTGCCACACTGCCAACACTGCTAGAGTCGGTAAAAATGTGTGCTGAAATAGCGTTTCTTGAGGTCAGGGCCGGATTAAGGGGGTGGTCAGTGGCCACATGGGCCGCGGCACATGGCGGCAAATTTTGCAATTTTTTTAAATGTAAGTATAAAAAAAAATGGGATTCAGAAAAAAAATTATCAATGAGAAAAGGGGACAAAATCTCTCTTCCCTGAGAGTAAAGTAATTTCTAATTTTGTTGTTTTTCGGTGATACAAGAGACAGCATCTTTAATTAGTCGAGTTAAGAGAGGCACTAAACACGCAATTTGGCCTGGACCTCAGCGCAGAGAGGAATGATGACGAGGATTTGAGATGAAAAGGAGAAGCCCTCGGCGCGGCAGTCGGCATGTAACACATATTAGCGCCCACAAGATTGCATGAATACTTCACGCATTGCGTCAGGTACAGTGCGGCAGTGCGGTCAGCAGCGGTCGGCGTGAAACGCATAGCGCCTACAAGACTGTAGGAATACTTCCCGCATTGCGCCAAATGCAGTGCGGTCAGCGCGGAGCGGCGGCGGAAGTTAAAATGATTAAACCACATTTATGTTTGTTCTTTCTTAATTTTTTCGTTCAATGCTTATAAATGAAAGGCCTTGTCCACAAAGAGATAGGTTTATGGGACTTAACTTTCGCGCAAAGCTTCGTGAACTTTTGCTAGTAGAGTTGACAGGGCTTTCGCGAAAATGTGTCAAACACGATTAAACGCGTTTTATGCACCCCGCTACCTCCGGCACGTTCACTTGAGGGTTTTCTTGATGTTTCAAAACGAATGAGAAGGGGGCGGCAAAATACAGGCGGCCCATGGGCGGCAAGTAGGTAAATCCGGCCCTGCTTGAGGTAGGAGTTTCCCCCAAAGGCAGAATCGATGTATTTTAGAGCCCCCGCACTGACAATTTAAGGTGTAGGCCTTGTCTTCAAGGGATATTTCATGGGATTTGTCTCAAGGAAAAATGAACTGCATTAGGCAGAAAGGAACCAAGCCACATCAGATATTGCTAAATATAATTCGGCAATTTAACGTTTCACGTGAAAACGGTTGAGCGGATTTGTGTGTGAATTTCAGTGAATTTTCTGCATAGTACAACTCAAGTTCCTTAAAAATTGCAAAGGAATCCGGAAATAAGCACTCTTGTAAAAATTGAATTGCCTAGTTAAATTTGGCAATGGCTGATGTGGCTTGGTTCTTTTCTATTTAACGCGGTCCAAATGTCACTTGCAAAGTTGAAAAAAATTTCTGGATGTCATCGAGAATCTGCTTAACAAGTGGTTTGTAAAACAACGTCCAATGATCTTCCACCTATCACTCCATCCAATCCAAGAAATGCTTCATAAATAGTCAAGCTGGCACTGAGCATGCCCATTAGAAAGCTCACTCATGTGGACCGCGTTTAGCAGAAAGAAACCAAGCCAAGATCAAGATTTAAGAATCAATGCTCAAATCGCAAATCCTTCACACAAGCAACATCTCCATTCCTCAAAATTTTCAAAAGAAACCGGATCTTCAAGAGGAAATTCTCTTGTGATGATTTAAGTTGCGCAGTTTAAATTGGCAATAGCTGATGTGGCTTGGTTCGTTTCTGCTTAACGCGGTCCAAATATCAATCATTCCTAGACACATATTTTGTCTCTCTCTGACTCCCCGAGTGAAAGAAAATTGAATTGAAGTTTTGATAACATTATTTTTTAAGGAAAATAAGGCACTCGTCGCGACCGAGTAGTCGATCCTTGGGAGAGAGCATTTGAACCGGAATGGAAAACTAGCCGAGCTGAAAGTGAATCGCAAACAGGAAAGCAGACACTCTCAATTTAAAAGTTTTCAATACTATGCTCGCTCTGCGGTGAGCGGTGCATCCGACCATCTTGGAGCGCTTTCCGAGGCGATCAAAGTTTCAAAAACGGACAATGGGAAGGTTGTTGGAGCAGAAACGTCGTAAAACCAGAGATAAAAGGAACGAAGGAAACCGAAGAAAGAGGAAAGAGAGGAAAAATTGGACGCAGCCGGGATAGCAGAACCGTCCAAGTCGGCGGGAGTCCAAAAAGTGTACGGCGCACGTTGGGAAAAAACTTATGTATTCATGGTTAGATCGTCACCTTCCGGCCAAAATATCACAAGCACCACGCGACGTTTCAAAATTTCCGCCACCACTTTATTTTTTTACAGAGAAATTGTTGGTTGAATATGTTTGAAAATTTTACTGAATTTTATCGGCAGCACAAAGAAAATTCTGTGAAATGTCCCGACAGCTTTGTAACAAAACTGCTCAGAAAAAAAATTAAATGGTGGCGGAAATTTATTTGAAACGTCACATGGCGCTTATGATACTTTGGCCTGAAAGAGTGACGATATCGTCGTTTCACGGAGAAAAAGACATGCCAAAATTATCAAAGAAAAAAAAAAAAACAAAAAAAAAGGGTTATCAAAGATCACAAGCTACAAGTTACAAAATATCACAAGCACCACGGGACGTTTCAAAATTTCCGTTTTCATTTTTTACAGAGAGATTATTGGTTGAGTGGGTTCGAAAATGTCTTTGAATTTTGTCGACGATACATAGAAAATTCGGTGAAATTTTCGGACAGCTCCGTCAATCAATTTCACTGTAAAAAAATAAAATGGTGGCAGAAATTTTGAAACGTCGCATAGCGCTTTTGATACTTTGGCCGGAGGGTGACGATATATTAGATTACAGTAATTTTTAGGTACCAGACATGATTAAAACCAGAGGAGTTCAATTAATGGACTCGTTTTTCCTGTGCACGTTTGTTAACAAGGGCCTCAATTGTCAAATTTGTCAATTTGTTAAATTTCAGACCTTCTGCCGACGTTCCCCCGATGGCTTATCGACGCTTATAAGATTTTTTTTCAAATCTCTCTAAAGACAGTAGAATTGTGAAGGGACGTTTTATTGCTACTCTCCATTCCTAGAAACGAGGAAAAACTACAACAGTCCAAACCAACTACGGAACGCTTTAGGTGATGAGTGCTGGTGACGGTTTAATGCATTTTTATAATGTTTAGTGGTCATTTCTAATTCTTTTAAAACGTTAAAACCCATTTAAAACTTTCTAGTGTATCTTTTTTAATCATTCCAATTTTTGTTTTAAATTTCTGTCAAATCGTTTGTGAATGCCATGCATGTAATTATCAAATAGTTTATCTATTTTTCAAAATGGTCGTTAAAAATGAATTTTGTGCATATCATTTGGTACTATCATCCCTAAAATTAAAACTAAAAAATGAACAAGTTTTTATGATTTGAACAAGATTTTTCAGAACTGAGAATGTCAGTGCTGTTTCCTAAAATGTCTTAAAAACATTTTTAAAGACAATCAATTTTTCTTTTCTTTCTAATCCATCTTAAATTTCATTTTTACCTAAATACTTTCGGGCATTTCCAATTAAAAATATACTTGTTTTTTATTATTTCTTGAAAATGTTTCTCTTAAAGATTAAAGTAAAACATTTTCTAAAGAAAAAAACCTCACTGGAGAAAAAACACATTGGATCTATAGTCCAGACTCCTGAAAACATTGACAAGAAAAAATACTCTCGATTCAATCGGATTTTTGATTGAATCAAAACGAAATCCGCTTAAATTAAAAGGCTTAGTTCTTGATTTAAAGTAGATTCTGATTGAATCAAGAGTACTTTTTCTTGTCGATGTTTTTAAGAGTCTGGACTCTAGATCCAATGTGTTTTTCTTTCTTCCAGTGCTGTTTCTCGGTGTCCTAATAGCTTCCTCCCTCCCACTGTGCGACGAGAGAGGAAGATGACTCTGGCAAGTAAGAAAAGGCAGACCGCTGAGCGTGTATTTTAATTAGCCGAGACTTCTGACTCATCGCGTATTATCATAAGTTTCTGGACGATTAAATTCACCCTCTGCTCGCCCCTTCCCTCCAGCCGCACTATCATCTTGGCTCATAAAGCACGGCGAAGTCATTGTATCTCGCGCCGAGTATCATCATTATCATCGTCATTAAGCCCATCCGAATTCGTTGCGCCGCTGGAAAAAATACATTTTGCGGCCCTGGTATCCCCGTTTCCCTCACGAAAAAACATAACTCCATTACAGGGATGCCAAATCCCCCCCTCTTCAATTTCATTTTTACGTGCAGAAATTTAGGCACTCCCAACTTGGACTTTCCTTGATTTTCTGTCTGGTCTCACGCGAAAATCAACAAAATTTCGGACGTATATTGCACGGGTACATTCTTGTAAAAAAATGAGTTTTTGTGTCGATTTTGCAACCTTGGAATGGAGTTACGCGCCTCTGTACGGGAAAAGCGGCTTTCCCGTGGACAGTTATAAAATTGTTTCTGATTCAGCGCCTCGCGGAATAAAACGCGGCGAGCGAAACCGCGAGAATAGAGAATGAAAGGAAACCGCGGTTGCCAAACTGTGCCGAAAAATCAGCACTTTTTGCATGGAGTGTTAAAGGAATAATGCTAATTTTCAGCAAACTTTGGCAACTACGAAGGAAACCGCGATGCGTATCGGTGCGCGCTAACACCTTTCTTTATTGATATAGAAATGGGGAACGTGGGAATGAAACAAAACCTGAAGTTTGAGATGCTAAGAGAGGGAATGCCGCATTTTTCGGAATATTCAAGTGAGGCAAGATCAAGGAATAAATGAACTTGATAAAATATGAGTTTGAAAGGATTTTTCTTTTTGCAAGACTACTTTTCCTCCTTCCCGAGCACTCAGAGTAAATTTCAAAATCGAGACTTATTTCTCAATGATGACCATTTTAATAGCGTGAATACCATCGTCATCAGATCGCTGTTCTTGATGTACCGTAAAATGTGGTTAATAAATAAAACTGACTAAGATGGCATGTTACATTCTCTTATTCTTCTCCTCCTCTACTGTTCTGTTCCTTCCTCTTCTTGTACCTCCTCTCTTCCTTCTCTTTTTCTTCTTATGTTCTTCTTGTTTTTCTTTTTTCCTGTATTTTCCCTTATTTAATTTGCTTTATTTATTTTTTTATTTTTCTTCCTATTCTTCCTCCTTACCTTTTTCTTCATATTCCTTTCCTATCCTTTCCTCTTTTTTTCTCTTCCTTTCTCTTCTTCTTTCTCATCATCGTCTTCTTCGTCTACCTAATCTCCCAATTCTTCTTTCACTTTTCATCCTCTTCTTCTTTTACGTTTTATCCTCATTATTTCACTTTTTATCCTCTCCTTCTTTTACTTCTTTTTTCACTTCTTCACCCTCTTCTTCTTTCACTTCTTCATCCTCTTCTTCTTCACGTCTTCATCCTCTTCTCCCCTTTTTTCATCTTTCTCACCTTCTATTCCATTCTTTTTCTTTCAGCTCTTTTTTCCTCTTTTTCTTCCTTCCCGACTTAAATGCTCCCTACACTGATAGGTACTATTAGGTATGAGCCAAAAATAGTATTTTCTTATTGCAAAATGTAGCCCAAATGACGCCTGACCTCATAATCCACAAGTTTCGACAGCCTGAGCAATTCCAACGAAATCACGTGCAGCTGACCCTAATGCGCGGTTCGTTCAACGCAAATGGACGTATCTATGCCGAAAGGAACTATGTGCATAGGGTTTTCGTGAGACATAGTTCCTTTTAGCATAAATACGTCCAAATGACAGCACCGCCCTTCGCTTGTTCATGTTCTCCCGTATCCCCGGATGCCCAGAAGTTGGAACCCCACTCATTTTTGCATACACCCACGCAACGAAGGCGCAAATTGAGGCGCGTCATTAGGGAACCTTAACCGCAATCGTAGAGCGACACCCGATACTAACGCTAATTCAGCAAGTGTCAGGGCTCCGTAACGCACCGTAACGAGCCATGGCGACCGGGAACTATGCGCCTCGTCCTGAAAAACCGCGTAGCTTCTAAAGTAAATGTATACGGGAGAGTAGTGGCATTTCAATCCTTTTACTTCAGAAACAATGTACCACTCCCTGATTGGTCGGCTATTACGGAGCCCCAAAATTGGCCCAATATAACAAACAAGATGCACTGGAAAAAAAACCACATTGGATCTAGAGGAGCAAAGACTTTGAACAAGGTTTTATGCGGTCCCATTCAGACAATTTCCTGTCAGTAAAACATCAAAATTTGCATTTTAGCCAAAAATGTAACTTTCCAAAGACATGACATATGTCTTTCCAAATGCAAAAAAAAAAATAAAAAAAAAAAAAAAATCGATTGCTGATTCAATAATTAAATTGTTAAAAAATATGTCTGACGTTTTTCAAATGTACATTTTACAATAGAAGGAAGCTAATTTAACAACAAAGGTGGTTAAATTATTATTTTTTAAATGTAAAATCTTCATTGAAACACTTCGAGCCTATTTTAAACTATAAAATTGTTAAATCAGCGATATCATTTTTTCCTGTACAGTTAATTTCAATATGCGTTGCTAGATAATGCTAAAAATCAGCATTTTTTTGTGTTGATCAGGGCCGGATTTACCTACTTGCCGCCCCCTTTCATTCGTTTTGAAACATCGATGCAATTCATCAAGTGAACGAGCAGGAGGAGGAGTAGTGTATAAGACGCGTTTACTTGTGTTGGGCACATCTTTTGTGAAAGCCCTGTTGACACTAGCAAAAGTTCACAGAACTTTGCGCGAAAATTAAGTTCCATAAACCTATCTCTGTGTGGACGAGGCCTTTCATTTACAAGAAAAGAACGAACAAATTATGAAAAAATAAACATGAATGTGGTTAATGCTGTTAATTTCCGCCACCGCGCCAATCGCACCGTTTGGCGCAATGCGTGAAGTATCCCTACAGTCTTGTAGGCGCTATGCGTTTCACGCCGACCGCTGCGCGCTGCTGACCGTGCTACGTTTGGCGCAATGCGTGAAGTATTCATCCAGTCTTGTAGGCGCTTATATGTGTTTCGTGCTGACCGGCGCGCAGAGGGCTTCTCCTTTCCATCTCAAGTCCGCGTCATCGTTGCTCTCTGCGCCGCGCCATTCCGGGCCAATTACGTGTTTGGTTTCTCTCTCAACTAGACTAATGAAAGGCGCTGCCTCTTGTATCACTGAAAGACGAACAAATTAGGAATTACTATACTTGAATTCTCAGGAAATGAGAGATTTTTTCGCCTTTCCTCGTTGTAATTTTTCTTCCGAATCGGATTTTTTTCTTGATACCTACATTTGAAAAAGTTATATTTGCCGCCCCTTAAATTTGCCGCTATGGGCCGCGGCGCATGTGGCCACCCCCTAAATCCGGCCCAGCGGGCCGATTATTGAAATTTAAAGACAAAGCTATAGACAAAGATGACATAAGAGGTATGGGGCGATCCTATTGGTTGAAATGGGTAGTCCTTATAGACTAAGGGGGTAAATGATGGACTAGCTATCGGATCTCTCGTGGGTTGCCGTTAGTTAGTCTCTTACCCACGTCCTTTGTCCATTGCAACCACCCGCTTCCACCAATAGGATCCCTCCATATCCTTTTTGTCTTCTTTGTCTATTACTTTGTCTATGAATTTCAATAATCAGCCCGCTGGTGTTGAAACCCACATAAAATACCCACATTTTATCGTCGAATATGGCACGGCAACCTTGGGCGTCGACAGGGTGTCATTTTGAGAACTTCATTGTGGGGCCGCGCCAAGTGCGAGTCGATCCCGAACTCAGTTGAATCGAGACATGCGAAAAATATCACAAATCGCGGAACTCATGAGCCCTGGCCTCCGTTTTGACAATGTCTGGCATGGCTCAGGAGCTCCTGAACTTCCGCCCCTCCCGCGCGTCTCGGTTCAGTTTATGACGCCTCACCCGCGATGATCCCTCTGAGATGATCGCTGGCAGACAGCTGACGAGAGGAGGGTGAGGGCGCCCCAGCATCCCCCCTCCCCCACCCGTCGACGCATCCGAGTTCGAGAAAATATTTATCGAGCATCTGATTAAATGAGTTATTGAAAAATGATATTCAACTCCATCAGCAGCGGCCGGGAGCTCCTTGGACTCCACCGGGGTTGCCAGAGAGGGTGGTTTATTACTTTATTGAGCGTTCACCACGTTAGTAGTGTGTACTCTTTCCCGACGTTTTGCATCGAGTTTGTTACTAATCTGCCGTGCTGAGGAAAAACGCCGTATGAACCTTCAGGAGTTGCCAAATGTCCTTTGATAAAACACAAATTTCCTGGTATTATTATGAATATTTTCCCTCCAATTTTTCAGAAAATCTAGTTCGCAATTTTACCTAAATACTCTGAAAATATAAAGGAAAAATATCCATAACTTTCCTAAAAAATGAAGATTTTATCGAGGGAAATTTGGCAACTCTCGGTTGTTCATACGGTGTTCTTCCTTAGCACGGCAGTAATGTATTCATTGGTAAAGACCCGCACTGCTCCATTGGAATCGGCGCCGTTTTTCGTGGCGGGAAGCAATACCTATTTTCTCAATTTTTTTTACGTACCATTTCTACCTTTTTTCTCTCCTATTTTGTCCACTTTGTGTAATGTCTGTAGGCTTGTATTTGAGAAATTAATATCCCTACGTTTTAAAACTCTGCAACGTACGTGTATTTAATGACTCTTTCAAGAATCGTTCAAATTTTTTGTCGTCGTAGTTTTAGAAAAATTGTTGGGTACAAAGTACCCCTTCACTAATAACCCCTATATTTTACTCTATGAAGACAAGTCATTTCTTATATAGATGTTTGTTTCTTAGGTTACGCTCCGCGTTTAGTGCAACAACGTCTCGCAGCGCTCTCTTCCGTCCGTGCAAAACCACTTTTACATATTGACGAGGTGCTACGGTGAACGCTTCTTTTTGAAAAACAGGAAGCTTTACGTGTGACCGACCGGTTTTTTCCTGCCTTGCTAGACCCCACGGTAATTTCAGACCCATTTTCTCCTGTATGTGACTTGCATAATACTTTAAAAGTCCCCGGAAAATGTTTCTACAAAGAATGGCAGTTCAGGTGGACGGACAAAGGGGCTCTCCATGAAATCCTGCATACAAAACGAAACCGACGATTTCCGTTCGACTGGCAACATTCGTCGACACCCGTGCGTCGCGACGCTACAGTTAAACTCTCCTCTGGGATAGCCCCCCCCCCTCCTCCCCTCCGGCAGCAATTTGAGGGGGAGAGAAATATTTCCCTCCGTCGCGCAGAAAGCAGCGGAGGGAGAGTTTTTATTCGTAAAAAAAGGGAAAAGGAGGAAAGCTCACCCCTAACCATATCTCTGGTGAAACTTGTTGATTACGCGCGCCGCCGCCCCGCACCCCCCCCCTCCCCCAGCGGCAGTGCCGAGCGCGGTAAAGAGGGCAAATAAATACTTCTAGCCGGTAAAATATTACTTCGGGGATTGCACGATGCAAGATCAAGCACCCCGGTCGCTGTATTGGAATCTGCCCTTTTTCACCCCGGCCCCGGCCCTTTGCGAGTTCGTCTCGCCCGGATTTTTGCTGTAACTAACTTTCCTAGGTACCCAACTCACCCCTCTCTCACCCCTCGCGCCCCGCGAGGGGGGGGGGGGCATCTATCTGTTTCCAGAGGTAATTTCGCGGGGAATTCATTTCGGGACCCTGGCGCGCTGCTCGCCGCTCAGTGGAGCGAACTAGAGTCCCTTCGTACTGAGAGTTAGGACAATGTGAATCCATCTCTGATTGGTTACTGTATTTTAGGCCTCCACAGTGATGGGAGTGTTCAGGGGGTGAAATTTGTATGTTAATTTCGCCAGAAATTCAATTTCAAGGGGTGTTTTTGAAAGGAAATTTCACGGAAATCCCAATAGAAAAACCTCTACACTTTTTTGTTTCATATTTTCAAAAATATAAGCTTTCGAAGTTTCCAGATTTTGTTCGACCTCACCTATTGACTCGGTCTAGTTAGTTAGAGTCCCTTTGTACTGAGAGTCAAGACAATGTGAATCCATTTCTGATTGGTTAATGTATTTTAGGCCTCCACAGTGTCACAAACGGGTATAAAGATTATATCCTCGCCAATTGCGAAGATTATAATCTGGAATGGACCGAGGGTTTATGGGTTCGGCAAGGAACAAACGGAATGAGAGAAGTAACGGAGAAAGGGTAATGAATCATCGCGTCCGTGATATTGGACTCCATGATTACCTATGTGATGTTCGGTTGCTCATTACGTCCAAGATCTTGAACTCCATGTTCACTTTAATGAGGGATACATTTTTTTAGAAAAATCGAAGTGAGAGCGTCCAAAATTGTGGGATGCAGGTGTTCTCTAGAGTCCCTTTATACCCAGAGTTAAGACAACTCACTTTTGGTTGGGCTGAAAGTGGCCTAAAAAAAAATCCAATTCTGATTGGTTCTCGCTCATGGAGGCCGAAACGAGTGCACCAAGATGGCGGTACCTCGAATGTGAACAAGAATAATGAAAATATTACCTAATTGTGGTTTATCAAGAGTAAATTGTTATTTCCATCGGTCCAAAATGAAAATAGATTAAGAAATTATTCACAAACCAATCTCATTTTCTTTTTAATTGATCAATTTGTTGATGTTGTTGTTTTTGTGTGACAGACATCGCAGGATTCCTGATCCTTATCCCTCAATATCGTTCGTTTGGGTGCACTCGTTTCGGCCTCCATGGCCAGCCAAGGCCGGCTGCCAGTCAGCTGATAATCGAGTTGTCTTAACTCTGGGTATAAAGGGACTCTAGTGTTCTCTGACAACAGACGAGCATGTGGTCCAAAAATTTATTAGGACAATGGGCCTGTTGCAAACTTTTGCTAGAGCAAAACTAAGAGTTGTTTCTTACAGATAATGCCTCAAAAATCACGATGAGCGTATCGGCAAAGTCTGAAATGCACCAATAACTTCACAATCTGCGTAAGAAATTTGCGGTTTTTTGAGCTTCCCGCTTCGAAAACGATACTACGGCACAGGTGAATATTTTGTTAGAGGAGTCGTTCCATTGGCGGCAATACTCATCATGACCGACGCCAGTCCGCCAAAACACGTGTGATGGGACGAGATAACACCTGAACAGGATTAAACCAGATAACAATCGGCGTGTTTACGTTCATATTTTCCTCGCCCGCCTTAATTGACCTTGAACTCTCCTCGAATTACGCGAGGAACTGCGCAAGCGTCGGCCATGATGAATATTGCCGACGATGGAGCGACTCCTCTAACAAAATGTTCACCTGTGCAGTAGTATCGTTTTTGAAGCGGGAAGCTCAAAATAACGCAAATTTCTTACGCAGATTGTGAATTTATGAGTGCATTTCAGACTTTGCCGATGCGCTCATCGTGATTTTTGAGGCATTATCTATAGGAAACAACTCTTCATTCTGCCCTAGCAAAAAATTGCAACAGGCCAATTTTTGTGAAATAAATACGTTAAAAAGTGTTTACGTGAAAAATTGTGCATTGGTTAAGTTAAGTTAAGTTAAGTTAAGTTAGGTTAGGTTAGGTTAGGTTAGGTTTGGTTTGGTTAGGTTAAGTTAGATTAGATAAAAAAAAGTATACGATTTTCCATCATGATGCTTGAGCCAAGCACTTTTTTTTCGAGTGCACTGTGCGCCGGGATGGCTGTAATCTTTCGCTGTAAAAACGCGGCTATATGTCTCTGTCCGGGCCTGACTCGCGAGCTATCACCCGCGTTTTTGTGCGCGACCTTTTTCGGCGGGGTCCGGGATCGATTTCCGGTTCCGGCTTCGGTCAAAAACGCTCCGTTCCGCGCCGGGAAACGGGTATCGCCTTTCGAGCGCGAGCCGTTGATCCTGTGAAAGCGCGTCGAAGCGAGGCTCATGTCGATATGCGCTCGAGATTTTTCCCGCTCAACGCTGTCGAAATGTGGGAGCAATCGTCGCTTGCTATACTGCCGTGCCAAGGAAGAACGTCGTATGAGCCTCCAGACGTTGCCACATTTCCTTCCATAAAACCATAATTTACTGGAAAAATCGTGATTTTTTTCTTCAATGGAGATGTTGCACGTGTGACGAAATTTGCGATTTGACTGTTGATTCTTGTGTAAAAGTTTATAAGAAACACGATGGTGCCACTGGTTTTCTCTTAAATCAACTCCCAAGCTCAAAAGAAGCTCTCAAGTTGAAGCCAAAATGGAGGGGATATCCCATGCTATCCAGAGAGTCCACCTCTACATCAAAACAAACTCACCATGCAAAGATAGGGAGCAAATACATTAGCAGGGATGCCGTGTTTTCAGTTGTGGAGTCCTCAAATAAAGTGGCGGCCCTGTCAATGTGTTTGCTCCCAAATAACTTTGCATAGAGAGTTTGCCTTAATGTAGGGGTGGACTCTCAGGATAGCGTGGGATATCCCCTCCATTTTGGCCTCAACTTGAGAGCTTTTTTTGAGCTGGGGAGTTAATTTCAGAAAAAACCAGTGGCACCAGCGTGTTTCTCGCGAACT
Organism: Bemisia tabaci; assembly: GCF_001854935.1. NCBI lineage: Eukaryota > Metazoa > Arthropoda > Insecta > Hemiptera > Aleyrodidae > Bemisia > Bemisia tabaci. The sequence goes on from NW_017547181.1 coordinate 3,524,460, forward strand.
CTTACGTAAGAATCAACAGTCAAATCGGAAATCCCTCATTTTGCAATTGAGTATTCCTTTTCTGGCATATGCATGAAATCATGTGCGCCTGCACATGGAAAATAATGGCGCGTATGTCGCTTTAATAAAATGCTATAAAATTCAGTTCCTTATTGCAAGATGTAGTCCAATAGTGCACGGAGCCCTTTTAAAATTCGTGCCCATCAGGTAAAAATTTGACTGTTCACTTCACCGTATTTTTAAGCATTACACCGGAAACTGATTTTGAAGGAGCCACAGAAAGTCTCTCTTTTCCAAGGAAACATGTGGAATATTATCGAAACTTTGACAACACCGTTACTCCGATTTGACCATTTGGGTTTTGGAAGAATATAAGTTATTTTCCCGCTCTTATCTGAGAAAACCAGGCCAAAACGCAGGGGCCTGATAATGTCTGCTTCCAACTTACGGCTTAAGTATCCGGAAGAGAGCATGAACCGCACCTCTGGACCGAATGAGCGATATGAATACATTTTGAAGATACGAGCTTTCATGCAAAATGTGTGGTGGCAAAGAGACACCAGGAAGTTTTGAATCATGACATGAAAAGAGTTATACTTTTTACGGCAAAATGTAATCTACCACGCGGAAACAGGATACTTTTCCTCCCTTCAGGAGCGTGTGCGGAATGTAATTTGTGGCGTCTAAAGGATTAACTTGAAACTCTTACGTTCCGTAAAAACTAGATCTTCTAGCTGCATCAACGGTCAACAACATGGGTAACTTAGACATACATAAGAACCAAATCGGCGGTGAATCAGCAAAAATGCGTCTATTGGTCGCGATGTTTCACAATGGCTTGAAGTTTTCTTCAAAGATTCTGTATGATTTACCATTTTTACTCTAAATAAACGAACGTTAACTCTACTCTGAGTGCGGTGGCTGTTTGTTAAAACACTCAGGTCGAATAAACTATGAATAACATCATTCAAAAATTGCGAGACTGCACCCTTATTTAAATTTTAACTAATGTAATTTTTTAATATTTTTAAATATTGGTGTTTTTTGGGTGTGATTAGAGGAAGAATCACTGAAATTTTCAGTCAGGAATTCCCAACACTTTTCTAGTAAAAATTAATGTGGGACTGGAAATTTTGCAACGTTAGGATGTAGTTACATTCCTTTTAATCTCTACTTCTAGAGTTATTTTAGAATCTATAGTGCATACAAATAGTTTTGTTCAGGCATTGTCGCGAGAAACTCCTTCAATTTTGGACATGCAACCGAGGACCACGAATGACGTAATAAGGCGTCGTATCAAAGCGTAGTAATGAGAAACGAGGAGAATACGAAAAGAGATTAGACGTCTAATTTCGGTGTTGAGAAACGCCTTCAAGTTTTGATACGCAACCCGCACATTCGTGGACCACGAATAGTGGTATCAATGCGTCGTTTTGAAAAACGAAACAAATATGTGTACTCACAACGAAAAAATTGGACTATCTACTCGTCTTTATGGTACAAAATCACGTGTATTAAAATTGGGAATGCTTTTCCTGTCAGTCTGTCTTCTCTTCAATTTTAGCTGTTGCTGTTTATTTTTTATTTTTTTCAGAACCATCCATTTGATTAGTATTTTGGTGCCTTGAACTTCGAATAATTGAAGTTTTTGCGATATATTGATACAGTTTTGGAAAATTTACCCCTGATCAGGGCCGGATTTATCTACGTGCCGCCCATGGGCCGCCTGTATTTTGACGCCCCCTTCTCATTCGTTTTGAAACATCAATAAAAACCATCAAGTGAACGTGCCGAAGGAGGAGGGGTGTATAACTTAAAAACTCCTCCCCCTTACAGTATAAGACGCGTTTCCATACTCGTGTTAGATACATTTTTTGCGGAAGCCCTGTCAACACTACTAGCAAAATTTCACGGAACTTTGCGCGAAAGTTAAGTTCCGTAAACCTATCTCTATGTGGACAAGGTCCTCCATTTATAAGAAATGATTCAAAAAATTATGAAAGAACAAACATAAATGTGGTTCAATAATTTAAACCTCCGCCGCTGCGCCGCGCTGATCGCACTGTAATTGGCGCAATGCGTGAAGTATTCCTGCAAAGTTGTAGGCGCCGTACGTTTCACGCCGACCGCTCCTGATCGCACTGTGTTTGGCGCAATGGGTGAAGTATTCATGCAGTCTTGTAGGCGCTAATATGTGTTACATGCCGATCGCCGCGCGGAGGGCTTGTCTTTTTCATCTCAAGTCCTCGTCATCATTCCTCTCTGCGTTGAGCTCCAGGCCAAATCGCGTGTTTAGTTCCTCTCTTCACTCTACTAATTAAAGATGCTATTTCTGGTATCACCGAAAAACGACAAAATTAGAAATTACTATACTCTCAGAATAAAGAGATTTCGTCCCCTATTCTTATGGATAATTTTTTTTCTGAATCCGATTTTTTTATACCTACGTTTTAAAAAATTGCCGCCCCCTAACCGCGGATAAAACATATATTTTGACGCAATTGAAGTATATTTTCCCTCGACATTTTCAGATATCTTAGATCAAATTGCGTACATTATTGTCTGAAAATTTTGGATTATAATAGTCAGAATTTTCCCGGTAAATTCGGTTTTTATCGGAGGACATTTGGCAACGTCTGAAGACTCATACGGCGTTCTTCCTTAGCACGCACTGGAAAAAAACACATTGGATCTGGAGTCTGGACTCTTAAAAACATCGACAAGAAAAAGTACTCTTGATTCAATCAGAATCTAGCTTAAATCAAGAACTAAGCCTCTTAATTTAAGGGGATTTCGTTTTGATTCAAGCAAAAATCCGATTTAATCAAGAGTATTTTTTCTTGTCAATGTTTTCAAGAGTCTGGACTCTAGATCCAATGTGCTTTTTTTTTCCAGTGCGGTAGCCAAGTACGGTATTTTTGGACCCGGCGAGTAAGAAAAAAATTAAAAAAAGGCATATTAAAAAAGGAAAGCATATTGGATCCCAATTCCTCACCCGGAAGGGCAACGCTGTCAACGAGCGTAGGACAGGTAGTTTCGTCGCGAGGAAGCGCCAGAAACCGGGAGGGGGGGGGGCGAGGGCGGTGGAATTAAGGGGCAGGTAAGTCATCCGCTAAGTGTTTGCCTCACGCTGTATCCCCCGCCTACCCCCCGCCCCCCGGCATTCTTTGCGGATTTCGCCTCGCGCCCCGAGGTGGCTCGTGCCTCCCCAATCCCCATCCGCGTCTCAAATACCTCCGGTCAACACAGCCTACCAGACAGTGATTCCCGGGGATTTCCTCTCCTTGCTTTTTTTTCTCTCTTTTTTTACACGCCCCTCCGCGCGATCTCTTTTTGATCATCTCAGTCGGGGCTGAGGTAAGTCCATAATCGGCCCCGGGTGCCACGTTAATGCTCTATGTTTGATTTTTTTGAGACTCGGCGCATTAGGCCTCGTCCCTAGTAGCAGAGTTATATAAAAAATTTGTTTTTAAAAGTATAAACCGTAAATAACCACAAGCTAAAGAATATTCATTGTTTATGTAATGGATGTAAAGTTTTTTAGTTAAAAGTTTACTAAAAAACTTATTTTATTATGTAACCCTTAGTATAAAAGTTATATAACCAAATTCAAAGAGTGTATAAAATGAATTTTCATTATTCTTCCTGGCTGGTAGCGCACTCTAGTTATGAAGTGTGCAAGTTTTCATATGCGTTATTACCAGGTGGTGGATCATCGTAGAGTTGTGACTTACCTTAAATCCGCGGCGTCCTAGTCGGGATTAGAACCCACACCTCGGGATGGAGTTGCAATCCGAAGTCCAGTACTTTACCACCAGACCAGCCAGGCTTGATATAGATGGGCCCCTAAATTCAATCTCTTAACTATCGCAGGCCTCTGAGTCCGTAATATTTTGTTTATTGACGGATTCTTATGATATTTTACCAGACTTTATTATTTATTATTTATTTATTTATTGTTTTTTATTTCATGATGTAATTTTTTCATTTTCATTTTTTTTAACTCTCTCTCATTTTTTTAGCTCTCTCTTTTTTTTAACTATCATGATTTTTAACTATCATTTTTTCTAACTCTCTCTATTTTTTTTAACTCTCATTTTTTTAACTCTCTCTCTCTCTCTATTTTTTAACTTTATAATTGCGTCTTTTTCCAGTTTTAATTATTTGGGCCTTTTTCTAGTTTGAATTTATGTCGATGTATTTATGTTATTTATTTATTATTATTATCATTTCCTTTTTTCTTTTAAATTTTTATAATATTAATTTAAACATTTTAAAAAAAATCAAAATTTTTAAAATAATATTTAATAATATTTTTAAAATATTAACAAAAATAATTATGATATACTTTAAAAATATTATAAAATATTATTTTAAAAATTTTAATTTTTTATATTTTTAATATCTTTTTAAAATGTTTTAAAAATATTCATTGATTGTATTTCAAAAGTACTTTTGAAAATATTTTAAAAATACATGAAAAACATTTTAAAAATATATTAAATTTCAATATTTTTAAAATATTGCTGTCTAACTGGGCAGGGTTATGAGCCAGACACGCTACCAACTGAGGTAACAGGGCTCCTCGGATTGTGTGCCGAGATATCCCCTTTTAACTCGTCTCGGAGCCATTAGTACCTCTAATAATACCTATCCCACGCAGTCTGAGAGTCGAGGGTGTTCATTGAAATGAGATCATCATCATCATTCATGAAAATGAGATAGGTTTACGTTAAAGTCATTCAGGTCATTTATATAACAGTTATAATAAGCAAATTAAGCAAAAGGATACTATGCGTATAAAGAAAATTTATAAAAACCCTTCCTCAATTATATAAATTTTATATAAACGTTATCTTCTGAAAATATGAATAATTATTTTCATGGGCATTTTATATAAAACTTATATACACGATATATAAACTTTAGTTAAAATGGTGATTATATAACCGGTATCAATTCCTTATACGTTTGTTAGGAAGGGGAAAGTGAATCATGCTACTAGGGGTCTCAACGGGCCGTTTCACGGGATTTGTCCCAGGGAAAGATCCCTTTCACGAAGTTGGGAAAAATATTGAGTTAATCAATATTTTTCCTAGTATGGTCCTTGTACCCCTAGGACCCACTGAGAGAGGAAGAAGAAGTGAAAACGAATTGTGCAATATTTTGTTGATCACTCCATTGTTCACGTTTGTTTTGTTAAAATAATGTGTCTAATTGTCGATTGAGTGTAATTATTATTTTAATCCCGATTAAATACTCGACTTTAACTACTTATCTTCCCGCGCAAACTAGCCGCAGGACTGTGTGAGCCTCGTTCCGTGTAGACGGTGACTGGGAAAAATCCCAGTAGTTTTTTTCCTGCGTTTCGAATATGGGACAAATCCCATGAAAACGTCCCGTGGAGACAAGGCCTAAGAATCGTATTCTGCCCTGCTAGGAAGAACGCCGTATGAACATTCGAAAGTTGCCAAATTTTCCCGGATAAAATATGTATTTTTGAGGAAAGTCGTGCATACTATTCCTTGAACTTTACATATTTTTTAGATTGAATCGCGAACATACCTGTCTAAAAAATCTAAAGGAAATGATTCAAAATTTTCCCATTGAATCCATTCTTTATCGGAGGCAATTTGGCAACGTCTAAAAGCTCGTACGGCGTTCTTCCCCGGATAACATATGAATTTTTGAAGGAATATGCGCGTATTTTCTCTTGAAATTTTCAGATCTTTTATATTAAATTACAAAGAAAATTTTCTGAAAATTTGAAGGAAAAAAACAATCTCTATTTTTCTAGAAAATTTGTTTTTTGTTGGAGGAAATGAGGCAATGCCTGATGGCCCAGATGACGTTTTTCCTTAACGAGGCAGTGTTTTTAGTTGTTCCTTAAACAGCTCTCCTTTCTATATGGGGGACAATTTGGATTAAATTGTGATCAAAGAAGGTTGCGGGAAGCACTTGAAGTGGCGCCATATAAAGGAACATTTTTGCCATCAAATAGAAAATGTCAGCTGTACAACTTTTGAAATGGATCCTTGCAAGGAAACAATCGAAGTGCTGCGGGTGCAGAAAGGGCATTTCTCGGTTGCGATGCTTCAGAATTTTGTCTTAAGTTTCATCCACAATAACGGAAGCAAATTTATGAAATTTGCGGAGACTTATACTGGAATTCCTTTAGGATGTTACAATGCTGAAAATAAAAAATTGTAGAAAATTCACTCTTTAGCTTCCTCTCTGTACTATAAATTAGCAGTGCAGATTCTGAAAGACCGCAACCATGGAATGCCTCATTTATAGTTGTTCCTTAACAGCTCGCCTTGCTCTATGAGGGCCAATTTGGTTTTAATTTTTATTAAGGAAGGCTTCAAGAAGCCCTCATAACATCATAAAATAGGACATTTTTGCCAGCCACTAGAAAAATTCAGCAGTGTAACTTTGGAAAAAGATCTTTGCAAGGGACTACAATAATTTATCTCTGCAATAAGTATACTGTACTTATGGCACAATATTCCTAAGAGAAAGATCTTCTGAGGATAGGACCTGTTTAAGGAACGACTATGAAGGCAACACTTAATTTTGCTCTTTTTTTGTAGGTGTGAAATCTATAAATTGGAAAAGAATCGCAGAGAGAAAATTATCGTTGCACGGACAGCGATCTTAAAATTTATTCTTGGTTAAAGCAACTTATCTGGTCGTTCAATTTATTTTTATTTTTATTTATTTTTTTTTTATAACAGACATTTCGGTCGCAATCGCAATGCACAAAAGTATGTATCCGTAAAAAAATATGATTGCAGCAATAACTAGAGTAGAGAGTTGGACCTGGAAGTCACTGTGAGTATTGTAACATGAACGATTTTTAATTTGGGTAACGCTAACGCAGTTTTTCTCCATCTCGCATTATTTTCACTATAAATATGTTGCCTTTAATCGAGCAGTTATACTTTCTTACAGTACCGAGGTGTTTGAATAGTTGCTGGATCTGTCGATTGTTACTGGTTCATCAGAGATGAGTTGAAAAATTCCCTAAATTTTGTGCGCTTGATGTTCACTCTATATCTTTGAATGATGGCTGAATCAACGCAAAGCAACACATATATGAAAAAAAATGGCTGCACCGCTACACGTTAACAAATAAAAGTGCACACAAAATAGTGTTGGGCCCTCACTATTTTGCGGGGAATTCATGGCTATGAGGTTGAAAAATTTCAATTAGAGTAAAAAATGTTGATCGAGCTGAGCTGAACACATTCCCCCTCATTTTGTACTGGTGATCATTAGAGCTCAAAATTTTTGACTCTAATTGAAATTTTTCATCTTTATACCTGCAAGCAAAAAGTCAAACCAGGAATTTTAGCAAATGCCTAGGCAGGCAGTCAAATTTTTAGAAGTTACGATGTTTCCTATATGTTTTCACAAAGACCTTTCGAATTCCAATAGAGAATTTCCAATATTTTAAGAGTAAAAATCCATGAAAGTACAGACTGTTATAGCATTCCCTATTCTCTTCATTTTTCTTCAACCATTCAAATTGTAAAAACTATTTATTTTATAAAATGCTGTATATTTTGAGATAAATATGCTTTTCAAGACAAAAAACCTCTTCATCATTGTAAGAAGTACATTTTTACAGAGTGCTCCTTCCAACATGATCGGAGATTATTTGCCTTCAGTTAGCAATATAATCAGAATTTCAGTTTAAGTATGAATAATTGACTATCTGCCTAGACATTTAACCAAAAGCCTGATTTGACCATTTGCCTGCGACATATCCATGAATTCTCCACAAAATAATGTAGACCCAGCTTTGTTTCACCACCTAACCTTGTATAAGCACTTAAATTAATCATAGTATATGCCCTTAAATTAATCATAGTATATAGTACCTATATATTTTGTAAATAGCTGGGGATGGTCTCCTGACCGACCCACCCACTAAAATATTGTATTTAATTTAAAATTGGTATAATTAGGATTAATACTTTTTGTAGTCACCTATTTTATTAATAATAATAAAAAAACCTTGTTACATGCAGTTTGGGCCACGAAGTTTCTTAGTTTTTTTTTTCCTCACTTCTGTCGAACTTTACTCTGCATTCAGTCTCAACTAACGAGCGATCCTCGTGTCGAAGCTTCACTTTCACCTCGACGCTCGACTTCGAACTTGGAAGACCCGACGATGAAACGAACCTGTGGGGCTTCCGACAGTTTGTCGCCGGGGGCGGGGGTGGCGTGTGCTGGTGAGTGGTGAGGTCATCGATGCACCGCACCGGTGTCATCGACTCGGGGCGCAACAAGCATCGGAACCGCGATCCTGAAGCCTTTGGCGCGATCGGTTTCCGGTTCATTGTGCCGGCGTTTCCTACGTCCTACCAGGGCGGCGGATCCAACCAGACACAATATGGTTAGGATCGGGTTTCGGGGCTCTTTCCCTGCGGAACTGCTACTTCGGCTAGGTAGAGGGCCCTCGAACACGTGCCCGTGTTCTTCCTCAGGCAGTTGCCAACTCTCCATTGCCACCTGGTTGAGCTTTACCGTGGCGTCTTGGTAACGGGTCTACCTATACAGGAACATTTCTTTTTTCTACACTGGAAAAAAAACACATTGGATCTAGAGTCCAGACTCTTAAAAAGATCGACAAGAAACTGGATCCTCTTGATTCAATCGGATTTAAGCTTAAATCAAGAACCAAGCCTCTTAGTTTGAGCGGATTTCCTTTCGATTTAAGCTTAAATCTGATTGAATCAAGAGTCCAGTGTCTCGTCAATGTTTTCAAGAGTCTGGACTCTAGATCCAATGTGTTTTTTTCCAGTGTATGACATTTTCGAGGAGGAAAAATAATAATGGAAAAAATGATAAAATAAACCTGGAATGATTACACATACCCGGAAACTTAATAAAAAAAACAACCGAACATACTAAATAATGGACATGGACATTATCAACCTATTGAAAAATCGGTAGGGAAAAGCGTTTAAACCATCCTAATAAAGATGACCGGAAAAGTAGATAAAAATAAAAAAGGTGAAATAAAAATCGTGAAATTTTTTCGAAAATAACTCGTCTTACCTGGACCAGTTTCCATTTATGTGAAGTTTTATGTTTCTTTTATGCAATTTTAATGCTTTTAAGTCCTTCATTTTCAAGTGCGCGTTTGAAATTAAAGTTGTGGTGAAAGTTTTGTCCGTAATTTTTATTTCAAACACTCACTCGTTTCAGCGGTCCTCATAAGATGCCGTGTATTTTGTTCTTTACCACTCGGTCCCTAACCTCTTTTTATGCGCTGGAAGGTATGGGTAGATGGTATTGGTGCACCCCAGTGTCCATAATCTCCCTATAAAAATACTCTGATACCCACACTGGAAAAAAAACACATTGGATCTAGAGTCCAGACTCTTAAAAACATCGACAAGAAAAACTACTCTTGATTCAATCAGATTTAAGCTTAAATCAAGAACCAAACCTCTTAATTTGAGCGGATTTCCCTTCGATTCATGCTAAAATCTGATTGAATCAAGGGTCCTTCTTCTTGTCAATGTTTTCAAGAGTCTAGACTCTAGATCCAGTTTTTTTTTCTTTTTTTTTTTTTTTCTTTTTTTTTCCAGTGCATCGGATAAAAATGAGAAAAAACCGGAGACGTGGCAAGAGCGCATAGGTAGCAGATTGATAGAGTAACTGATCAAGCGTGCGGATCGATCACCCCTAGAATTAGATCCGGTACTCCACTCCAGAGGGCCGGATTCCCCGTTGTCCCGTGCCGGGTCCCTGCTCCCTCCGGAGTGTCTGGATCCGGGACTCCTCTCCCGGCCCAGACGGGCAAGGTGTGGGTGGCGGCGGGGGTGCTCGGGTCAACAGTGCCACAATGCCGGTTCCGTTCCTTTCGGATCCCGGCCGCTGAGACATTCACCCCGATCAGCAGCTCCGCCGTTGCCAAGTTTCCTTGCTCCTCCAACGCGGGGGCGTATCCCGATTTCCACGTGAGCCCTGTTCTCCGTATGATCCTATGCTTTGCGGGGCTCATGTCGAATTGGAGATTCGAATTTACGACCGAGAAGCGACGATTTGAGGGATGTCGGCGGGACATGCTCAGCGAGAATCGCTTAACTTCTCACGGACATCATGAAGAGATGCGTGTATGTTCTTAAGCAAGATAGTGCGGTGGCAAGGGTAAGATGCGGGCATTTGGCGACCACGTAATAAGGAGCTGCTTGAGGGAGATGTGCTCAGCGGCTTGGGAATTTTTTTCGCGGGTACGTCTTAGAGGTTTTTATCCCACGATTTTTTCACGCTTCCGAGATTGTAATAGCATCTTTCTTTTGCTACTACTTAGTTGCGTGAGATGAATGAATCGAGTTTGGCAGAAACGCATCAAGTCGCATCTAGAGTTCCTGTACAGGGAGAGTACTGATATGTCGAAATAAAGATTACGGTTAATTAACGCATAAGTGTGGAGTTCACTGGAAAAAAACACATTGGATCAAGTCTAGACTCTTAGAAACATCGACAAGAAAAAATACTCTTGATTCAATCAGATTTGAGCTTAAATCAAGAACCAAGCCTCTTAATTTGAGCGGATTTCCTTTTGATTTAAGCTTAAATCTGATTGAATCAAGAGTCCTTCTTCTTGTCAATGTTTTCAAGAGTCTGGACTCTACATACAATGTGTTTTTTCCAGTGTTGTAGAATATATTTATTTTAGAGATGTCTTAGCAACTTCGGCTTATCACTCCTTTTTTAAATACAGAATTTGTCACGATTTTGGTCCCTTCATTTTCTATGTAAAACATTAAAATGATTTAAAAAGGCTGAAATCGAAGAAAGATTGATAAAAGATTTATAGAACATCAAACGCAAACTCACTTGCCGTTCGAAGTAACCTCCTCCAGTTTGGTGAAAAGCTTTAATTTGTATGTATCCCAAGTGAGGATTCCCTGTCACGAAGATACCACTATTCGACCACGAGGGAGGTTGTGTTGCCTATACTAAAAATTGAAGGCAAACTGGCCTGCAGTTACAGTAAAGCGCCTGCTGTTTGGTGAAGAGTTTCTTGTGTGTCCTAATTGATGGCTCAATGCACGATGAAACCACTGTTAAAAAAAAAAGAAAAAACAGATCACATACGCGACCAGTCAAGGTAGCACCCCCGATAATACTCAGTAACCATGAAAATTGAAAACAAAGCCAAAGCAAGGTTTAAAGAAAATCATCGAGAAGAGTTTAAATTCAATAGCGACGAATATCTAGCTCTGCAACTAAGTCGGTGTGTCTGAGAGTCAACATTCCACTGTTAATTTGACGTTTGTAACCTCAATCTGAACATCTGAACGTTTTTCAGAATTCATGGTTCTTCTTCTCTTTCCTTTTTTCCTCGCCATCTAGTTGTAAACGTTCCTCCTCTTCATCCCTTCACCGTGAAATAAGTTTATGATAATACTAACGATTTTATAATTATGACCGTGTTCATGAAAGATATAAAATAAAAGTTCTCGGTCATTTTGCATATATCCTCCGCACTGCACGACAAAAGGTCACATACCGAATAAAGGTCAAGTAAAGTTTAGAGTAGATAAAGGTGATGGAAAAGGCCAATTTTTGATGGCTCAAATTAATAGCTTATCAGCATTATTAGAGCTGTTCAGGAAAGCTGATGAGGGGAGAGTTTGGACGATTGGGGTGAATATATGAAATCACACATGGTTGACACTCGCAAACAATAAAGCAAAGGTCAAACGCCTCGCGCCGCTGGAAAAGGAAAGGTGGTATTTTTACCGCGTTGCCATATGTTTTCCGATTTTCATTGGATGCTTGAACTTTTTGCAAGACGACAATGGGTCAACTTCACTGGTACCAGTTTATAGATTTGATGAGTTCAGATCATATTGTCGATTAGCAAAAAGTAATAAGTTCAAACCTGAAATTTCTATATCCAATATTAACAGGAATATTGCGTATTGAAAAACGAAATGAATGATATTATCCATCGTTGTTTAGTGTATAGCGTGGTTTCATCCACCTTTGGTTGGCCACCACTTATGGCAACATTCGAATACTTATACGGCGTTTTTCCCAAGCTTGCACGGCAGTATATACTGCCGTGCTAAGGAAAAACGCCGTAAGAGCCTTCAGGCGTTGCCAAATTTCCCCTGGTATATCACTGATTTTCAGAAAAAATGTTTTAATATTTATCTACCAATTCCACAGATAATTTTGTTTATAATTTGATATAAGACGTCTGAAAATTTCAAAGAAAATATTCACAATTGGACCGCGTTTAACAGAAAGGAACCAAGCCACATTAGCTATTGTAAAATTTAGCTGGGCAAGAGAGAACAGTTCTGTGGATTCTTTTGAAAAATTTAATCAATTTGCCTCGTACTATGGAGATCATTCGCTGAAATTTGCAGGAAAATCCGCACAACCGTTTTCGTGTAAAAAATTGAATTGCCAAATTTAATTTGGCAATAGCTGATGTGGCTTGGTTCCTTTCTGTTCAATGCGGTCCAATTTTCCTCATAAAAAAAACATTTTATCGAAGGAAATTCGGGGACTCTCGAATGTTCATACGGCGTTCTTCCTCAGCACGGCGGTATAGGCACCCCAGCCAGAGCGACGCACCTGAAAAAGAGGGTGAACACCCCTCGCGTGCAAATATAAAATGGCAACGTGGCAGCAGCTGCGCTTTATACCGGGGTCCGCCACCGGTTGCACCGGGCCGCGACGACGCGGCGCGGCGCTACCCCTTGCGGTCGTGTGTCTCTCGACTCACCCCTAAATCCGAATCCTGTTTTTCTGCCTCCTTTTATCGCGCGCGTAAATCATATTCAAATCGGACCCCCTCCGCGCCGGCCGCGTGCTTCGGGACCGGTTGCCACCGAGATTGCAGGGGAAAAAAACGGGGTTGGTAGTAATTATTCAGGTTTAATTGTACGCTATTATACAATGGGCCGCACCAATGCACCTTTCGTGTGTGCGCCTGTTGCCGCGAACGTGCGCACTGCGTCGTGGTTGGGTACGGCACACGTTCCGATGTTGTCATGTCTCCCATGGGTAAATCAATAGCTTTAAGAAACAATTCATCGAGCGCATAATTGAAATTGATTGTCGAAGAAGAAATGGAGTGATCCTACTGATGGAGGCAGGTGGTTGCGATGGACACATGGCGTAACAAATAGACTAACTAACGGCAATGGAGATGTTGCATGTGTGAGGAATTTGCGATTTGACTGTTGATTCTTATGTAAAAGATTGCGAGAAACACGATGGTGCCACTGGTTCTCTTTGAAATCATCTCCCAGGCTCAAAAAGAGCTCTCAAGTTGAGGCCAAAATGGGGGGGGGGGGGATATCCTACGCTATCCTGAGAGTCCACCTCTACATCAAAACAAACTCTCCATGCAAAGATGGGGAGCAAATACATTGACAGGGCTGCCATTTCATTTGGGGACTCTAAAACTGAAAACACGGCATCACTGCTAATGTATTTGCTCCCTATCTTTGTATGGAGAGTTCGTCTTGATGTAGAGGTGGACTCTTAGGAAAGCGTGGGATATCCCCTCCATTTTGGCCTCAACTTACTACTTGAGGAAACTGAGCGAACTGAATACGAGGATGCCCTTGGTTCATGAATTGATCAATTATTGGAGAAGATAAGACAAAATGATCAATTCTGCTAAAATACGTGTTTTTGCCGCCAGTTGACGTCATTAGGCGGTGCAGTTTCTCACTTTTAAGTATTTTTGATCCTATTTCCCATTTCAGAAAAAAATTATAAAAAATACTGCGAAATCAGCTATTGAAGCACTTTCAGATAAAGCAATACAAATTTGACTGCAAATTCTCCATTGGTCCGTCATTTTTATCTGTAAGAATCACCCGCTTCTACCAATAGGGTCGCTGAATTATCTCGTCTCTGTCCTCTTTGTCTATCGATTTTAATAATCAACCCGCAGTTCGGCCATTTAACCATGGTACACCCTGTGCTGTTGCGGGCTGATTACTGAAATTGATAGACATAGAGTATAACGAGATGATTGAGAGACTCTAATGGTAGAAGTGGGTGGTTGCAATAAACGAAGGAGGTAAGACATAGACTTTACTGTAACCGCAACCCTCGAGAGACCCTATAGTTAGTCCATCGTTTTAGTCTATGTCAACCACCCGTTTCAACCAATAGGATCGCTCAATTTTCCCCTCGTCTTTTTTGTCTACAATTTTCAATTATCAACCCGCAGGTCAACATATTGCCCTCTTAAAAAGCGCTTTCCTGTTTACGGAAGAATTCGAGTTGAAATTATTCGCATGGAGGCTAAGTCTGGGGAAGTTTGCGGCAAAAAGCCCTTACTTCAATTTTCATGATTTTTATAAGTTTGACGTTTATTGTAAATTCGTCATTTGCTTTCGAGAGAAGCAATTACGAATGTGACACAAGGCAAACACTTTATATGTATATTCGTTTTGTGAAAAGCTTCTTCATGCATTGTTGAATAAGCAACTGTTGATACATTCAAGACATGCTGTACTTTACCTTGCATTATTTAAAAAAAAAATCGATATTTTATATTCGATTTCATGGAATAGTGACTTTATCTTTAGTGAGAGGAAAAGAAGATTCTCTCATTATCAAATGACAAAAACTTGCTGAACTGTTCCGCGCCGTTTATTCGAAGCCAAAAAGTAGGAAACCTTCATATAACGCAAAAATGCGCAAAAAGTTAGAAATCTTCCTCTTTTTCCTGAACATTCCTTAAAGAGTTCTATATTCCTCGCGCGGGTAGAATACCAAAGGACAGCTTGATTACTCCATCATAAAAACATTGGAGAGAAAATTCCCAATGCTTTATTGCCTTAATGTTAGTTTCAAAGTTAGTTTAAATAATTATTCCAGCACAATGAAAAAAATTGGTTTTCTGCCAGGGATATCATTCAAAATGGTTAGACAAAAAAATAATACGGGAGAGTTTTGGATGGTAAAAAGTCGAGGATGGGATGGGGCGAGGAGGTAAAACAGCGGCCATTAGCAACTCAAATTACGGCTAACTTATAATGGCTGTTCTGTCTGTCAGCGTAAATCAAAATATTCTCCGAGCTCATGAGCTGAAGAACGGAATAAGGAAATACAGAGGCTTCATCTGAAGGAATATTTTCTTGGACTGGAGATATATTATCACTTATTATTCTTTACAGCCTCTAAGACTGCGAGGGGTCATTCCGGTCAGTCGAAAATTTGTGTTCATCCCTTTTTCGAACGTGTGGAGTCCCCTCCATACCCTCTTTCAATTCGTAGTGCACTACTCGAAAATTAAAATTCTGCAATGTTAAATATATGACATGAAAACAAAAATGTTTGTAAACATATTTGACGCCACGGCTGTCATCTGTAATTATAGTTTTCACTATACTGATATTAAATCGTGAAATGACCCTTCTGACCCATGGAATATGGTGGGATCCTTTCCCAGAGAGATTCTCTCAATTTTATTTATTTATTTATTTATTTTTTTTTTTTGGGGGGGGGGGGGCAAGAGTTGTTTCCTATTGACCGAAGAGCAATTACAAGATTCCAAGACTCAACTATCTTAGGTATTTCAATTATTTTAAAAGTTATCGAGGTAATGCTAAATGCTGGTGGTGCAGGATTTTTGGATCTTGTACATTCCAATCGATCAACGATTACACTTCTAAACTTTGGCCGGAGGATGCAGTCATCATAAACCGATTCAAAAATCGTCGTTGGTTGTTGGACGGCGAAAATTGGCTAGAGCACTCATCTAGATCACCCTGTATATTGCCATTTATCAAGGATTCACTGGATAAAAAGTCAATTTGATCTAGGGTCCCGACTCATGTAAAATTTGACAAGGATAAATACTCTTGATTTAATTGGATTTTTCTTGAATCAAAAGGAAATCCGCGTTACTTACGATTCTTGGCTCTCGACTCAAGCAAAAATCTAATTTAATCAAGAGTATTTTTTCATAATCGAAATTGCCAACGAGTTTCGAATCGGTGAAGGATGGCACCACCTTCCGGCCAAGTATCATAACCGCCACACTGGAAAAAAGTCTCTTGAATCCAGAATCCAGAATCTTCAAAACTTTGACAAGAAAAAATACTCTTGATTCAATCGGCTTTATATTGACTCAAGCTAATTTCCTTTTAATTCAAGCGAAAATCCGACTGAATTAAGAGTTTTATTTCCAGTCAATTTTTTTTAATTTGGACGGCGAAAATTGGCTCAAGCACTCATCGGATGCTCATCAACTATGACAAAAATCCGATCAAATCAAGGGTAGTTTTTTTGTCAATTTTTTAAAATCTCTGACTCCAGATCCAAGCAACTTCTTTTTCAGTGTACTTTGGCGGGAAGATGACGTCATCATGCACCAATCCAAAAATCATTGGCTGTTGAACGGCGAAAATTGACTCAAGCACTCTCCGGAACACTGGAAAAAAAAAACAAATTGGATCTATAGTCCAGACTCTTGAAAACATTGACAAGAAAAAATACTCTTGATTCAATCAGAGTTTTGCTTAAATCAAAAGGAAATCCGCTCAAATTAAGAGGCTTGGTTCTTGATTTGAGCAAAAATCCGATTGAATCAATAAGAGTATTTTTTCTTGTCGATGTTTTTAAGAGTCTGGACTCTAGATCCAATGTGTTTTTTTTGTTTGTTTTTTTTTCCAGTGAAACTCATCGACTATGATAAAAATCCGATTGAACCAAGCGTATTTTTCTCGTCAATTTTTTTAAAAGTCCGGACTTTAGCTCCAAAATTTTTATTTTCCAGTGTACTTAGGCCGGACGATGACGTCATCATCCACCAATCCAAAAATCGTTGGCTGTTGGACGGCGAAAATTGGCTGAAGCAGTCATCTGGAGCTCATCGACTGTGGGAACGCAACAAGAAACGCTGTTGCATCGATGTCTGTTGCTTGGCGGCGGCGGCGGCGGCTGCGGCGTCGGGGGTAACAAGTTGGCGCGCAACAAGGAACATGGATGGAGCCGGGCTCGGCGCTGGCAGTCAACACGTTGCATCGGTGCAGCAGCAGCGACTCAACAACCACGGAGCAAACGGTGAGCCATGACGATGAACGCTGCAGTAGGCCGTCGGATAAATCTTGGCGGGGTGGAGCAATGCGGCGGAGCGGGGTGGTCACAACGGGTGGAGGGGGTAGTCGGCGGCGGGCGAGGGGTGGAGGTGTTATATTTTAAAGTGTCATACAACCACCCCGAGCGATAGGAGGGATGTTGCGCGCGCACGCCCGCCAGACCGCGCTGCTACCCGTCCACGCCGTATATAACATAGCCGCATTCGATTTTCGGTTTCAATTCAAAAAGAGCTTTCCTGCCAGGGAGGGTTTCCGAGCCGCTTTCTTGGTGTTCTTCTCTCTTTTTTTCTTTTTTTCTTTCCTCTGTCCTCTCGTTTTGTTTTCGGTCGACCCCGTTCGTTTTCACGCTTCGTTTTTTTCCGCGCTCGCTATAAAATTCTCTCGCACTTCCAAACGTCAGTCCCCCCTTTCGATTTCAACTCGAATTTTTTTAGTTTCTCGACTTCGAAAAAAAAAAAAAAATCTCCGAAACCTCTGTCGCTCTCCACTTGTGTCTATTCCTATCAGGATCCTAACCTGAAAACACGAATTTAAAATTGTACAGTTCGGCTCAAAAATAAGTATAAAATATTTTTCGTAACCTAGTGCGTGTAAAAAAAAATCAAATTCTCCCTCCTCATCTGAACCGGAAAACCGTCGTTATTTTTTGGTTTTTATTTACTCATAAACGAAAATGATTGTGTGACCTGGATAGAAATTTAGCTAAAACGTGTGTGCGTGACGAACTCACCGAAAGGACACCGAATCAGGATATTTTATACGCCGAAAAAATTCAACCAGTGCTTGGACCGTGTTCGAAGAATCCGATTTCAAAACAATTTCGGGATGTTTCTGAGTGTGTGATTTTGAAGGCGGTCGATCCCGCGTGATCGCCCGGATTTCGAATGTCGGAGTTCGTGGTCCGAGAATCGGATTTCGACGAGGAAGCTCAAACAGCCCAGCAAGATGCCCCGGTGCCTGATGGCTAAAAAGTGGAAGGGCTACCCGTGGCCGACGGAGAACGCCAGCCCTCATGTGGAGACCGCGCTGGAAGAGGAGGAGGAGGAGATCGACGTTGTCACCGTCAACAATGGCACGTCGCCCATGCCGGCCACCGTCTGGGGGCCCTCCAGCCCCACCGAGGGGGCCACCGCCCCCAGCCCCCCGCCGTGCCCCGACTCCGGCAGGATATCAGTCCATTGTAATGGTGAGTGATTTATCACATTAATTCTTCGGTATTTACAAACTTCGGTGCCGGGTATTTCGTTCCTACCGCAAGTTTCGACACTTTCTTTCCCTTTCATTTTTTGTCCCTTTACAGTAGGTCCTAAAACCCTTTCCCATGGGTATTTGTCCAAACTGAAATTGGTGTTTGGAGTAGAGCCAAGTGCTGGAAATAATGTAAAATTTTCTTTAAAAAACTTACATTTTTAACAAACTTAGACCTAAAATTTAAAATTTTAAAGAAAATTTTACATTATTTCTAGCACTCGGCTACACTCCAATTACCAATATGTTCAGTGCTACTACATTTCAGAAATTTTATTACAATGTTCGCTGATTTTGAAACTGAAATCGCTACTTTAACATGAGTAGAACAGAGAGAAAAATTCTCCACCTAACCTCGAAAATTATATTTATTCCTAGGAAGCACCCAATGTATTAACTTGCATTTTTATATTTTAATTGAATTTAGAACACACTTTCTTAGGAAATAAACCAGTGGAGAACTCTCCATGTAAGACGAACTGTATTTCGATTAAAAACGAGTAGGAAAGAAGTATGAGGAAATTGTGCCTCAGGAAAAATGACTTGCCACCACAAATTTCGCATGCAAATAACCAAAAAGCAGGCATTTTACACGGACAACAAGTTTTATGGGTTCTCTCATAAAATTGTGGTACTATTTACGATGTTCGGTGACATGCGAATTTCCAATAAATGGGAAATCTGCACCCATATTTTTATTGCTACATCTGAGAGTGCTTTGAGAGCTGATTCCGCGGTATTGTTTATAATTTTTTTTTTTTTGATGTGGGAAATAAGATGAAAATAGATTTAAAATTGAGAAAATGCACCATACCTAGTGACATCGTCTGGGTCTTTCAGGAGTGTATTTATCATTTTATGTTGCAAATTTCTACAGAGAATTCTTTCCTATCATGGAATTATTTTTCCTATAAAATCAGTGGAAGTATTAGAAATTCAATTCAAGTCAAAATTTGACTATTTGCCTTTGCACTTAACAAAATACCCCAATCTGATTGTTGCTTATGGCAGAAACGTCTTTATTTACGGAAATAAATTTATCTTTAAAATGATGTAGCATGTAATTACGGAGGGAACTTTAAGAAGAAGCAATCAACGAATGAAACGTACTTGTTAACCACGTGAAGAAGGGAGTGTGAAGAATCTCAATGATCAAAAAATCTCAAAAATTTCGAATCAATATAACATTCTGTGTTGTAATAGCTTATTTTTATTAATTTCATGCTAAAGTTGCTAAAAATTAGTTAATGTTTGATATAAGTTCCCTGGCGTTAGGTTGGGTTTCACAAATTTTTATAAAATGGATTTACTACGTACTACAGAAGTAAACTTCCAAAACTAAACAATTATTGAATTAAAATTACTATTGTATCACAACTGCACTCTCAGAAATTTTAAGTTCTTGTGTTGGTCCATTTTCGCGAGCTGACGCAATTTTTTGAAAGCGCCCTGACAAAATCAACAGAAATTTCACCGAGAGCTCCTTTAGCAGGGTCATTTTCTACCAGTGACCGTTTGTTTTTGAACACAAGACTGTTTATTTTCGTACCTAAAACACTCTGCCAATCTTCGAAATCAAATAGGTTTTGAACGAAAGGATTGTGTTTATAAGACAGTTGGATTTTTGAGAGTGTGAAAAAGGGAATTGAGAAGACTTTAAGTTTCCAAAACCTGAACAATTTTGAATAAACGGTACATTAAATACCGTATACGCACAAAATTAATTGGTTTCAAGGAATTTCATGCTGACATGTTGGACTGTAAAGTCAACTAACCCTGTCAAAATAAGTTACTTGAATGGAAAATACCTCTTTCCCTTTGTTTTGTTCAATTTCTATTTCATTTTCGGCTGTCCATTATTTATTTTGCCTTTCATACATTGATATGTTTCGATGATTTTTACGATGTCAATTGGAAATAACAAATGACGTCTAAAATGCCTACATGCGGATAAAGATCTACGTAAATATTACAAATTAATAGTAAACTATATCGGAATGTCTTTGTTTCCTCGGTAAATATTGGTTTGCTACTTGGTCTCCGTCAGCGACTTGGATTCATTTTCACGAATTAAGCGTTCTACGATTGTTCAAAATATTGTGAGAATATTTCGGAACATTTTCGAGGAAAATGGAATCCCACGACACGAAGAAATTTCACGTCTACATACAAATTACTCGATTTTGTATTGAACTACTAGAGGGTGCCCATGGGACTACGAAACATTTTGCACTGTCACACCTTACTAAAAATATTGGCTATTCGTCCATTCGCGTGAATAATTTTCGTATAAAAATGTTTTGACAGAAAAAATGGTGTAGCTTGTATTTCCACCCGCTGATAGATTAATATATCTGCTTGTTAAACAGCTCTTGATTGAACTTCAATCATGAACGTGTATTGAATCAAAATCTTAATTTAAAGTAATGAAATTCGATTGGCACACTATTCTCTGCACGTGCACGTAGATGGTGTCTTTTGAGAATTCACATATCATTGTAAATGATCTTCATGATAAATTTTTACTTTCTTAATATGCAAATAAAAGGTGTAACATCAAAATGTTAAATCTTGACCCGTCTCTTATGGAAGATATAAACTCTAACTTACTATACATCTGAGCTGAAAGTCTACAAATCATGCTAAAATAAATAAGCCTTGTGTATGTGCTCACTGAATGTTCCATTCCTTCCGCTGTGACTAGATTGCATTGACTGAATAGCCTAGGAAAATGAAATTCATTATGCATTTATTCAAAGAACTAAATCCTGGCATGATAAGCCATCCCCGGATAGTTTTGACCAGTAAGTATGGTGATTTCGAAAATTGACGCCTTTTATTCAATTCCTCAGCTGGAAAACATTTGACCTCAATACTTCCTCAGTAGTATTTTGAGTCTTTATGCATCGTATCATTTTTCACTTCTTGCTTTTGCAGAATGTGTGACTGACATTCTCGGAATTTGGCAAAAATCAGTGATAAATGAATTAATATTTGCTCCCGCGAAGAGCCAAAAATTATACTGCTCATACACAAATATCCAGCAACTCTCGCAAACGTATATAGAAAACTAGCAGGTGCTCAGGTTTAGGGATTGAAAGAATCGCCGAAGTTATTTCTTTGTTTGACAAAATCTCTCAACATATGTTGAAATTAAATTATTTTTACCTATTTTGTTTTTAAAATATTTCGAGGCGTCCATATTGTATTTTCTTCTAAGTTCAAAACACTTTCTCCATCAAAACAAACTCGATACAAATCCATTTAATATTACTAACTTCATGCAGATCAATGCTTGAATTTGTTGAAAATTCGATGCTGTAACTGCGGAAATACGTATATCGGTTTGCGGCGATGCAGACTTCCTGTCATACTTTATTTTTTACATGAAAAACAATGAACGTCGTTTCTTGAAAACTTCAGTGATTTGTTTTCTCCATGTGATGAATATTCGGTGAAAATACCGAGCCATGATGTTGGCTAGGTCTCCTTTTAAAAAGCAGAATAGGAGCGGTGATTTTGGAACATCGCAACCGTAATACGCATTTTTGCAGTTTCACCATCGATATGAGGTTGCACTAATTTCCAAGTCTCCGACATGAAAAACCAACCGTGCCCCAAGTTTATTAGCTCAAAGATCTTAATCTTCAGAGAGGATAAATAGTTCATCAGCGAGAAACTTTCGGGAAAAAATTAGGCTATTAGGATTAACTCAAGGCGGGAAAAACGAGAGATAAAAGAAGGGTAAACAGACTAAATCTCGAGTCTGGACAAAGTTTAGCTGTTGTTGATAAAATAACCCCATTGTCGCGTGTCGTAGTGGCAGGAATGCGCGATTTAAGATTCGAGATCCTCAAGAATCCAAAGTAGTTGAAATGTTCCAAGACGGGGATGCCACAGGCGTGGTGGGAGGTGGGGGTGGGGGCGGGAGAGGGTTGAGTTCAGGGCTGGCGCGAAGAATGCGAGAGAGAAGTTTGGTATCATTGCCGAATCCAACTTTCCAGTCTCATCCCTTACGCCAGAATTGCCTCGCTGCTTCAAAATTGAGCTTTAGACGCGCGCTTTTCTTGAAAGCCAAGTAAACTTTAAGCGTATTGCATCCCAAGGAATGGCTCGATTTTTTGAAACGTGCGCGTGGCAAGGTACAACAAAAATATCGTAATGAAGTTGCGATT
The DNA here is from genome assembly GCF_001854935.1 of Bemisia tabaci. Classification (NCBI taxonomy): domain Eukaryota; kingdom Metazoa; phylum Arthropoda; class Insecta; order Hemiptera; family Aleyrodidae; genus Bemisia; species Bemisia tabaci. The sequence continues at coordinate 3,546,991 of NW_017547181.1, forward strand.
CTGAAACGCAATGTTTGAGCAACAATTTGCAGGTGTCTGAAAATTGGTGAAGGCCATGTTAAGGAGTAAACCATCGGAGGAAATATGAAAGAAAAACCTTATTTGCTAAAATACTTAGAAAAAGTCGCCAAATAACGTCATAAGACGACACATTTTATCACTTTTGAATCTATTTTTCTACAATTTCCCATCTAAAAAAGTATGAAAATATCGCAAATTCAGCTCATTTAGCACTCTCATATTATGAAGCAATAAAACGTGTTCGTGCGAATTGTCCATTGCGATTTTTTACCGTGTAATTGCAAAATCTCTCCAACATAATTAAAGTCGGTATTCCGGCCGAAATGTTTAATTTTTTGAGCGCCCAAGTAAGACAGTGGAACGAAAAGATTGACACTTGTGACTGGTCCATCCATAGATTTGACATTTTCTGTCAGAAAACCTTAAAACCCGCCCAATGAAGACAAAATTGAAGCACTGGGTGCCCGCATTTCTTGGTTGTGGTGTTTCAGAATCTTTTATGCGCTATAATTAAAGCAAATGTATGAAATTCGTCGAAATTATAACTGGCTTTTCTTTATGATTCCACAACGCTGAAAACGGAGACTCTTAGAAAACTCACCCGATAGTTCCCTCTCCAAAATATAAATTAGCAGTGGAGTTTCTGAATCACTGCAACCAAAAAATGCCCTGTCTGCACAGAACGCAGCTCAATTACGTGTGGAAATGTCTTGATATTGAAATGCGGTTACGTTCTTCCACCGGAAGATTTACGAATTTGAACCCTTATTTTCAAAATCCCCCTCTCACACCGCACCCGTGCACATCGTCGATTTCCATAAGATTATTTTATCCGTGCCTAGGGCAGTACCCTAGCCGGGCACGCTATTTTCACAAAATTAATATTCGTTCTGTCCAACTGTTGCCCCCCCCCCCTCCGGGAAGTAAAAGTCGTCGGTTCGGTGCTCACCCCCTCGCTCAACCCCTTCCATCCCTCGCAAGACCCTAGCAACTGAATTCCAAATCACCCCCCAAGGAGTGGCGAGCGGCGCTCATACCCAAACACGCCTGCAAAAAAACGGAATAATTAGAGGCCAGCTAATTACATTCCAATTGAAACACTATACATAAATACAGACCAATCTGCACGTAACCAAGGGGCTCCATAAAACGTTATGGGCCGTCGGGGGGCAGGAGAGTCCTGAGATAGCGTGATGAAACTTGCCTAAATTACACGGTCAGGCGGAGAAAACCGGTGATTTTTCGCCACCGACCGGCAGCTTTCGGGAGGCACGCTTGCCAGATTTTCCGGAAGACTTTGGTATATTTCACGAGAGTCCTCAAAAATACACTCTAAAGGAATGATGAGTTTAAAGCACGCAAGAGACACAGCCAAATAAATCCACTCTAAAAAAGTACACTGAAAAAAAAAAAATAAATAAATAACCGGTCACGTAAACCGAACGTTCGGTGTTCCGTATCATCCCAATATTCGGTTTGTCAAAGTGAACTGTCGGTTCGTGTAACCGAACGTCGGGATTTATGACCAAACTTTGTTTGTCAGATCACTTTTCCGCACAAGTTCAGTTTGTCGAACTGAACTGTTGGTTTGTGTAACCGAGCGTCGGGATTTATGACCAAACTTTGTTTGTCAGATCACTTTTCCTCACAAGTTCAGTTACACGAACCGAAAGTTCGGGTTGACAAACCGAAAATTCAGTTTGACAAACCGAATTAGTTGGGATCATATGGAACACTGGAACACCGAACTTCGGTACATACGTTTAAATGTTTTCTCAGTGTAAAGACACACAAAAATGACATTGGCACGTCGAATAAGTCTGGAATCCATTCCTTAGTGTGGAATCTGCGTAACACCGAACTTTGGTACTTACGTTTCAACTTTTTCTCAGTGTAAAGACACACACAAATCACATTGGGCACGTCGAATAAGTCTGAGATCCATTCCTTGGTGCGGAATCTGCGTGGTTTGTAACACGCTTTTTTAAGTTTCCCACGTCTGCAGGCAGTTTTTACAAGTCACCGCCGACCAAGTCTGCACAGACAGAGGAGTCCGAAAAACTAATCTGAGTAAACGAACGATTTCACTAACTTTTCAAATTTATAATTTCAATCGTTTTCAAGCGTTTTCCCCCTTTCTCTTTCTTTATTCAGCAAAATCGAAAGCTTTGAATGAATTGAATCCATAGACAAGGAGAATTTATACAACTGTTTGCGAGATCGTTTGTTTATCTAAATGGCAGATCAATCGATATATCGCTGAGCACGCCACGCCTCTGTTCTCGAGGGTTAAATTCGAATATTTTTGCGAGAATCAAGCCACTTTCTTCAGTGTGAAGCTACGCTTCTGCGTTAGTGAAGCAATGCTTTGTGTCGGAATGTAAGGGTTGTTTTGGGGGGTGGTTTGGCAACCTCGGGAATCCGAATAGGGATATTGCACGGACGCTGCTGAGTCGGCGAATTTGCATCCGAGTTGCATGTTGCGCCGGTTTCGTGACGAACGCCCTGCTTGGCGCGTTGCCTACCCTCGGCGCCTGCAGGGGCTGCTGTTGTCGGGTCGAGCGGGCCTTTGCAACAGTGCTCCGGCCCGTTGCCACGTGGGCTCCGGCCCGTCGGGCGTGCGCCAGTCGTGTTCTGCTAATTGCTGTTTATAGATCAGCGAGAGATAATGAGATTAACGCCAAGTTGTGACGTACGTTACCGTAGGAGATAACGCCGCACAGTGGATCGAGTCAATCAGAGAGGTCGGACATGAAATTTTTAACGAAAATTCAGCGCTCCCATTTCATGCCCGTCAAAAGTTCCGGGGTTCGGAACTTTTTTGTTCCAATTTCTCCCACGCCATGACTGTCAAAAGTTCCGGGATTCCTTTAAGAGGTTTTTAGAAGTCCAAGAAAGTTCCGTAAAATGTAAAAGATCCGGAAATTTTCGGGAATTTCTGAAGTGCCGGGAAAAATTCAGGAAAACTCAAAAGTTCCGGGATTCGGAATTTTTTGGTTGCAATTTTTCCCACTCCGTGACTGTCAAAAGTTCCGGGATTCCTTTTAGAATTTTATAGAAGATCCAAGAAAGTTCCGGAAAATGTAAAAGATCCGGAAAATTTCGGGAACTTCTAAAGTGCCGGGAAAAATCCAGGGAAATTTCAAAAGTTCCGGAATTAGTTCTCTTGGAGATGGGAGCACTGCTAAAACTGCAAGTATTAATGTTTATTTCGTCGCATTTTAAATAGTTAGGGGTACTTCTAGAGGAAAATTTCACTGAAAAACCAATAAATCACTTTTAGAACCTCAAAGTCTTGTACAAACGGAGTTATAAGCGTTTAAAGTTTCCAAATTGTGTCTGACTTTTCCTTTTGACTCGAACCAGTGTGCGCCGGCCAAAAAGTATGGTCATTGACGCCACCGATCGCGTGTTCGGTTTCCCTCGACTTGGTCTTATCAGTGATGCGTCCATCACTTGGGCTACATTTTGCAATAAGGAAACACTGTTTCTGGCTCATTTTAGGAATAGTACATATGTCATTGGCTTCCCTATGCATAAAGGTGCTTTTGTGGGAGAACCGGGGATAGTGGTTCTTTATTGCAAAATCTTATCCACTTATTCGTGGATCCAAAATTGAAGAAACTACGAAATTTCACAGGTGAGGGCTGCCGTGGTTATAGGAAGAAAGCCGTATGGGCCATCAAGTGTTGTCGAATTTTCAAAAAAAATTTGAGATTTTTTAGTTTGAAATTCGATTCAGCTATCGATTTCTGTATCGAATGCGAGGTTTTTTTCCATACACTATTCTGCTTTCATGTCTCAAAATTTTGCCAATTTTTGGGTTTAAAATGATTCTTTAGGCTCATGCGCAGGGGCTATCGTCCTTTTTTTTGCTGAAAATTCAAAATCTGCCGAGATTTTGACCTAATAGATGCCAGTTCGACCACGTCACTTGAGCTTGACGAATCACCTTAAAGTGATTCTACAAAAAAATTCCTGCTCGATTGAATTTTGAGGCTGAAATCACCTCTTGGATGACCTTAAGAGAAACGCTTTTCGGTCCCGGTCTGGAAGTGCGTAAAGCTAAGTTTGCGTGGACTTCATCCAGTCTCAGTTCGCACAGTTTGGCAGCGCGGCGCAAAACGGTGGCATTGTGCGGTGGCAATTATTCTCTGAATCTTATTACGCCGGTTTCAGCTGGGTTTATGATGCATAGAAGTTGGGAAGTTTGTCTTAAGCCAACTCACGAACATTCTGAAACCGCCGCGGACGGGTAGGGACGCACTGTCTTCCCCGCTCTCCCCCGCTCCGAGCCCGGCTCATCTGCCGACGCAATCCTCCGCACCGGTCCTCCAGAATCCCCCCCCGACTTCGGGAACTTAGATTACTAAAATGCAGGGAACCGAATCCGAATGTCACGCCGCGCCGAAAGGGAGGATTCACTTATTGCGCGGAAGTCGTTCTGACAGTCTCCTCGCGAGGCGGTCATATCCACCGTGTGCAACGATATTGCCGCGTTGAGGGAAAACGCCGTATGAACCTTCAGGCGTTACCAGATTTACTTTAATAAAACACGAATTTCCTGGTCATTACAGTGTTCGAAACTCACCTTTGAGTTTTGGGAGCCATGTGGCGCATTAAGCTCGATTTTCAGGTGTAATTGAAATTTTTTTAGGGCCCAAATTGACTTTTTGCCTGTATATTACGGCGCATTTAGTGAAAAGTTAGACGCAAGATGTTTTCGTAACACAACTAGTAAGTAGCTGTAACTCGGGGAAGACATAAGCACAAAGAATGAAATCGTGACGAATAGAAAAAGCAAGGATTCACTTGCAGTGCTGAAAATTCTGAGTTTTTCAATTCAAATAACTCATGCACGAGGATGCCATGATAAGAAACCACTATTTCTGGCCCATTTTAGAAACAACGCACTTGTCATTTGTTTCCCTATGCAGGTATGTGATTTTATGGGAGAGCTAGAGATAGTGGCTCCTTATTGCAGAATGTAATCCAAAAAATTCACCTTTTGATGACTGATTAATGTTGGGGTGAGCTCTTTGGCAGGCGAGTTTTTGCCAGTGACTTTATTTCTAAATTATATTTTTATAATAGTTGGCGTAAAATCATAAACTCGAGACCTCGTTTTCTAATTTTCAAGAAACTTATCGACATTTTAACTAAATCCATAGTTCCACGATTGATACCGCATTCAGCGGTCCATAGGGCAACGCTCGATCCTCGGCTCCATTACAGCAACAACGACTGAAATTACAGACCGTTAGCGTATGAGGCAATGAAACCTCGCGAGACGCGCCGCGAGGACGCTACCAAAGTTGGCGCGAAATTCGCCAATTTCACCCCTCGATTTAACAAATTCACCGCGTAAATCGCCTACGCTGCATCATCGCGGCTTCGGAAAAATCCCAAGCGATATGCGTAATGTATATGCAAGAGGAGACTTAATGACGTAAAAGTTGATTCGAGGGTGACCCTCCCATAGTAAAAACCGCGTAAGTCCCCGTAGAGAGCCGAGGGCGCGTCCGCGGTTCTGCACTCGGCGCCGCGCGGTTCATTTTAATAGGGAAACAGATAGTGTTCAAAACGAGATAGCCCGGCGCTATGCACCGACCGGCTCCCCAAGAGGTTTGGGGGTTTTGTTTCCGAACCCTCTTTATCTCTCAATTCGAGCCCTCTCCCGACCTCCCTTTGTGCGGTCGGAGGTCGGGCGAGGGGTG
>NW_017547181.1:3552761-3587085 GCF_001854935.1 Bemisia tabaci
GCTCGCTCTCTGAACTTTTAAAACCGAGGAACCGGGGAGAAGTGCAAATTAGAAAAATGCAAAAGTGAAGGGCTTGAAACTTTCCGGGCGGGCCGCGGCAACTTGTGAATTCGTATGTTCGGCTGCTCGGGCCCCCATCGCGAGAGTGTATTGCATGAAAAATACTCGTTTACAAGTTTACAAAGTTGGCAAGTGTTGAAGTGTTTCTTGAGATGTGTTTCCGCGAGCCGAAATGGCTGGCCCCGGACTTTTTTTTTTTCTTTTTTTTTTTCATCTCGCTCGAGGCGGGAAAGTTTAATCAAACGGCACGAATTGAACTGAATTAAGTCCCCGGGAACATGTCCGCCGACATGCTAGTGCGAGTATTACTTGCAGGGATTGAGGGACTTGGTTTAATTATAGTTTTTAAATTTTCAGCCGAGTTAAGGTGGAGACTATTAAAAATAATTAAACCTGTTTCCGGTTAGTTGGGGCTGCAACACCAGCCGAGTACCACCGGCCGATGTTGGAATGAAGTTCCTCCAGAATTTTGCATCATTATTTTCTAGGAAACTAACTTAGACCCGGGTCCAACTCAAGGTTTTCCGCGATCCTCTATATTGTGTCTTTGAATTCCATGAAGGCACAGTGAGAATGAAGGTTCTGAGCCGTAAGCACAATGTTCCAAATTTTATTTTGATGATTTCAAATCATTCAACAGCAAAAAACAATAATGAAGGTGTTGCATGTGTGAGGGATTTGCGATTTGACCAAAAATTCTTATGTAAAAGTTCGCGAGAAACACGATGGTGCCACTGATTTTCGCCGAAATCAACTCTCAAAGCTCAAAAAAAGTTCTCACGTTGAAGCCAAAATGGAAGGGATATCCCACGCTATCCTGAGAGTCCACCTCTACATCAAAACAAACTCTCCATGCAAAGATAGGGAGCAAATACGTTAGCAGTGATGCCGTGTATTCAGTTTTAGAGTCCCCAAATAAAGTGGCAGCCCTGTCAATGTATTTGCTCCCTATCTTTACATGGAAAGTTTGCCTCGATGTAGAGGTGGACTCTCAGGATAGCGTGGGATATTCCCTCCATTTTGGCCTCGACTTGAGAGCTTTTTTTGAGCTTGGGAGTTGATTTCAGAGAAAACCAGAGGCACCATCGTGTTTCTCGCGGACTTTTACATAAGAATCAACAGTCAAATCGCAAATTCCTTACACATGTAACATCTCCATTCCATGTTTCATGTTCCAAAATTCTATTTTGATGATTTCAAATCATACAACAGCAATCAATAATAATTCCCGACCCGGTGCTAAGTTGTCACGATTCACGTCCAACATTAACGGACATACCGCCCTTCGAAAAAATCAGCTTGCAACTCCATCCACCGTTTCGATGTATACCATGGTTTCTTCAACCTTGGTTTCATCCATGGATCGACTGGTGCAAATGCGTTTGAAGATATGCTGATAAAAATAATTCGAAAAAAAATGTTGCGAGTAATATTTAAAAGGTCGCTACCTGCCGTGTGCCGTAGGCACAATAAAATATACTCCAACTTTTTTTTTCCAACCGTGTCGAATGAAGAAATGGATTTCGTCGCAAAGGAAGCTGATGGATCAAATTTCCTCGAACGGGGCGAAAAGGACAAACTTTTCAGTTTCAAAGCGCCGTGGAGAATAAATCACGCGTTCGGGAACCCAGTCCGGCACTATCGCCCCCAAAACGGCGACGTGTCTCCTTAAAGACTTAATTCCCGCGGCCACGTCGATTTCATTATCTTGCCCCATTACTTTTAAAAAGTGGGCCCCCCGTTGTCGCACCTCCGAAACCCCCCATCGAAAACAGCCCCCTTCCGTATCCCCTCCGGTGAAACGGGGCAACCTTGGAGGGCTCCCTGCCAACCCCAGACAATATATCGTCGAGGGTCTGCCAGGCTGCAATTCGGGGGTGGGCGAGAAGATACTGAATCTCGCCGAACGAAATAATCAATGGGGAATGGCACCCCCATCCCCCCCTCCCCCTTGCCGATCGGTAGCTTCATAATAGTGCCCCTTAGTGAGGTGCTTGAAACTGATTCAGGTGGAACATTAGATGGTTCCTTCGCCCCGGGAAACGGTCGAACTTCTTAATCTTGAAGCTGCATCTCTTCCGGGAAACTTTCGGAGAGCTACGACCCGTATGGATTTTTCCGCGCAGAGAGGAACATAACGTGTTCTCTCCCTTCCAAGGCCCCTTCTTATATTCTTCTTCTTCTTCCTTCTCTACATCCTTTTCTTCTTCTTCATCCTTTTCTTCGTCTTCTTCATATTTTTCTTCTTATTCTTCTTCGTTTCTTCCTCTTTTTCATTTTACTCGTAATTTTCTTATTCTTCCATTTCTTCTCCTTCTTCTTTTTTTACACGTCATAGTTTTCTTCTTCTTCTTTTTCCTTATCCTCGTCATATTTTTCTTCTTCCATTTCTTCGTTATATTCATGTTCTTCCTCTGTGCGGTCCCTTGTTATATTCTTCTTCTTCTTCCTGCTCTTCGTCCTCTTCTTCTTCTTCGTCCTTTTATTTGTCTTCTTCTTCATCCTTTTCATCTTATTCTTCTTCTTTTCTTCCTCTTTCTCATGTTACTCGTAATTTTCTTCTTCTTCTTCTTCTTCTTCTTGTTCTTTTCTACATCATAGTTTTCTTCTTCTTTTTCCATTTCTTCGTCATATCCTTCTTCTTCTTCCTCTGTGCGGTAACGTACCAAAAAACGTGCGGAATATTAAAAATGAGTATCCCCTTCAAATGTCACGCAAATGTGAAACGAGTCTGCAACCCCTGTTCATAACGCTTCGTTCGATCCCAACCCCTCCTGAAATCAGCGCATGTAATACATTTTGGATGAAAAATTGCCACTTCTTATATATCTTAGATTTTCTAGAATGGGCGCAATTCGCCTATTCTAGCAATGTGTTTGGGTGTTGTGGGCTTGAAGCGCCACTTGGCTCCTAAAACTCAAAGGTCGAACACTGCTTTGAACCAAACGATACATCGAACCACTATCAAATACGATCCACTGAACGATTTTTCTTAATTTTTCACGGATTTTTGAAGACGCTGTTTCCCCTCACTTTGAGAGTTGGAGAAAGCGCATGCCTTGGTTCCCTCTCATCCCTGCAAGTGCACGACGCAAGACTCGAGCGCCCTCGTCCCAAACAGTCGAAAGTAGAAGATGGATTGATCAAACTGCTCATACTAAGCCTCCGAGTCGCGGCTCGGCGGAGGGAAATAAAACAAAATCCTAACCTCAAAAGAAGACCATAATTCCCGGGGATATTAATGTGACACACTCGCGCTGTTCAGTCCGTCTGGAGGGTCGGTCTGAGAGGGCTCACAATGTCCGCCGCCCGGAGTTGTCGCGACGAATATCAATCATGGATCATCCCCGCGCGCGCGTTCGAGCTCGCCCGCGCTCGCGAGCGCCGAGTCATTTTTCATCGCGAGCAGACGTAAGACTTTGTTCGCCTCGCTCGACGACGCCGGGGCTGTACACGGGCATAATACACTGTTTTTGATGAGCGACGAATTTCAATCCAAAATTAATGTCTGATAGATGTGTCTTTCGCTCGTCGTTCGACCTATTGTTGCGCTCTCTCGCGGCGCCCCCCTCGAATCAAGTCCGCGGATCCTGCTCCGTCTATCACGCCCGCTCGCCTTCCGGTTCCCGCGGTCCTCGCTAATGAAATTAAATCTGACGGATTTGACCTAATTTACGGGGGCACGGCCCGGAAAATTGAAACGTTACGGGCAATCGGCTCAGACGGCGCGGCGCTCGCTGGGAAAAATTCTCGTCGGGTCGATGGAAACTTTGGGGGAGGATTTTTTGATGAGAGTTACGGTAGTTTTGGAAAGAGACCCTAGTTGGATTACATTTTGCAATCAGAAACAACTATTTCCAGATCTTCTATTAAAACCCGTATCTGAATGAGAAACTTATGGCATTTACGTTGTTCCTGAAATGAGCCAAAATGTAGTAGGACCTTTATTGCAAAATGCTCGTCGAGTCGATGGAAACTTTGGGGGAGGATTTTTTGATGAGAGTTACGGTAGTTTTGGAAAGAGACCCTAGCTGGATTACATTTTGCAATCAGAAACGACTATTTCCGGATCTTCTATTAAAACCCGTATCTGAATGAGGAACTTATGGCATTTACGTTGTTCCTGAAATGAGCCAAAATGTAGTAAGACCTTTATTGCAAAAACAAGGTGGTAAAATTGTGCTACATCAACACTATTTTGAGGGGAAAACAAGGTCAAAATTTTTAAATTTGAATGAGTATTAGTAGAAGACTGAGGTGGGAGAAAGCTCAAAATGTTTTACTCTACTTGAAAAATGTTCGAATTTTTTGTCTCCCCCCCCCTCAACAATGTATACCAAGCACCAGGGTCGGATTTACCTACTTGCCGCCCATGAGCCGCCTGTATTTTGCCGCCCCCTTCTCATTCGTTTTGAAACATCAATAAAATCCATCAAGTGAACATGCCAGCGGGGGCGGGGTGCATGAAACGCGTCTACTCTTGTTGGAAACATTTTTTGAGAAAGCCCTATCAACACCTCTATCAAAATTTCACGGAACTTTACGCAAAAGTTAAGTTTCGTAAACCTATCTCTGTGTGGACAAGGCCTTCCATTCATAAGAAATGAACGAAAAAATCATGAAAGAACAAACATAAATGTGGATTAATGATTTTAACTTCCGCCACCGCCGCGCCTCGCAGACGGCACTGTGTTCGCCGCAATGCGTGAGGTATTCATGCATTCTTGTAGGCGCTATCCGTTTCACGCTGTCCGCAATGACCGCACTGTGTTTGATGCAATGCGTGAAGTATGCGTGCAGTCTTGTAGGCGCTAATATGTGTTACATGCCAATCGCCGCGCCGAGGGCTTCTCCTTTTCATCTCAAGTCCTCGTCATCATTTCTCTCTACCTAAGTTGCGCCGTTCCGGGCCAAATTGCGTGTTTGGTTTCTCTCTTAACTCGACTAATTAAAGGTGCTTTCTCTTGTATCACTGAAAGACGACAAAATTGGAAATTGCTATACTCTCAGAAAATTAGAGATTTTGTCGTCTTTTCTCGTTTGTAATTTTTTTTTCTAAATCCGATTTTTTTATACCTACATTTAAAAAAGTTGCAAAATTTGCCGCCCCCTATAGATTTGCCGCCATGGGCCGCGGCCCATGAGGCCACCCCCTTAATCCGGCCCTGCCAAGCACTACTTCACCACCTTGTTACATACAGGTCGGCAATGTTTCTTACCGTTAAAGAAATTAAAAGAACATGTGAGAAAATTTTCTGATAGTTTGTGGGATTATTTTATTTCCATTTAGTTATTTTGCATCTTGTCTAGAAAAACCAGATTGCCGCACACAAAAAAAAGAACAAAAAAAGCTGTCCCATAACGTGAGAAATTTGAAAGGCGCGTTACAAATTACGCAGTTTGCCCGCTTAGGAATGAATTTCAAATTTTTTCGATGTGTCAATTTGACTTCAGAGAAATATTTAAATAACATGAATTTAACTGGCTGTATCCCACGCCTGCGACACACCCATTGACCGGCCTCGAAAGTTCTGAAATCGATTCAGCATAAGCTGCAGTCAGAAGGGGCAGGATTAAACGCACGTAAATTTCACTCGTTGTCAATTTTCAGCCCGGGCTTACGGCGCGCTTAATTGCGGAGTCTTTCACTTAATGGAGGACCGGGAGCATTCGAGTAACGAAATCGTTTCGGCGGGCTCAAACGCTCGGGACCAAGACAATGCGGGGGTTGACAAGCTCTTTGAATGGGTCGCCGGGAATTTTGATCAAATTAAAGCATTTATCGCCGACTGCTTACCTGAGTCTCGACTCTCGAATCGCTACTCAACACCCAATCGATAAGTCCCTATCTCGGTAACGTAATCTATCGATCGAGCGAGTCGATAAAGATCGAGCGATCGAGACGCCGGCGGTTCCGCAATCAATTTAAAGGCGCAAGGGTCGCCGCGGGAAATTTATCGACGTCACTCGGGATGCGGATTTCCCGACTCTTGGTGTTTTCCACCGCGACCATTCACCATCCACCATCCACCATTCACCGGAGCGCGCCACCGCGGCACGGGCGGGAACAGTACCATCTAATCGACGCCGCAGCCCCGTCTGTAATTATTCAATCTTAATTAAGAGAGAATAGCGGCCAAGGCGGCGGAGGAGGGTCGCGGTGGGGTTAAGGAATAAGCTAGGCCCGATAGAAACCCAGTCAGCAGTTTCCTTAAACGGGTAATTTGAAATCAGGTTGGAGCAGAGAGCGGCGACCCCCCCCCATCGCCTATCGTCCTCCCTCCTCTCTCTTCATCTCGCGAGAATATTGTTTGTTTAGGCGTAAAGGCGGAGGAGGCCGGGCTGCGGGTTTGCGCCGTTCGTTAAGTGGTATGCAACCACCATTACACTAATGAGTCGCGGGCTGCTGATCAATCGAATTTCGCCTTACGTGCTCCGGATTGTTTGTCTCGGAAATTAGGGAGCCCGGATTTCGCTGACCCCGGAGGATTCGAAACTTTTTTCAGGGAGCTTTGAGGGGAGGGGCGAGCGGAATTGATGAGCGGATTGAATATATAAGTAAAACCGCCGACCGGAGAGTTTGGAAGAAAAAAAATCCGCGTCATCGAAATGTACGTGTGCTGTGTCGGAGGTCTCTTAAAAGATTAAACAAGCCGTAGGTTCAAACAACGGAGATGAAATGTTGCTTTTTTTGCTTGAGGGAATATTTCAAGATGAAGAAAGGTTTGGAAAATATTGAAAAGCTCATGCATCAAAAACTTTTAACCCTTCTTCCGAACATATAAATATGCTCTTCTAGTGTAAATGCAGGAATAACCACTCTTTAAGCGAAAAATGCTCTCCTTTTTCTAATTGCTTATGCCCATAACGTTACTGGAAACTTTCAATAATGTAAGTATATTCTTCTTAATTTTGGGTACATTCACAGAATGTAGCTTTACGGACCGAACGTATAGATTTGGTATCAAATATCATCTGCTTATACGAATGCAAATATTAAGAACGCAACAATTTCAACGCTTCAGTAAAGTGGTAAAGTATACCGCAAATTTGAAGGCGCAACTAGGTTCGTGCTCACGAATTTAATGAGAATCATCCTAATTTCCACAAAGTGGCTAATTTCTTCTCATATCTCAATTTCTAAGAGAAAACAAAGCAAGATTCTGATTTGATTTTCTACGCTTGATCTTCAAAATCTGAAAAGGATTCAAAGAGAAAGCTTCAAAGCATCATGTTGTCTAGTTTTCCTTCTTAAAAAAAAATGAAACATGAAAAAAACATTAGGTAACGTAAGATACAGTTTGGCTAATTTCGGTTAGACCTTTCCGTGATTAATCAGGCATTTAGTAATCTCCGACATTTCTTTTTGTCTATGTCGAAAATAAAAAAATCATATTGAGAAAATTATATGCAGTGCGAAATGCAGCCGGGATGATTCTGGTTCGCAAGCATTCAAAAAATACGCAACGCGCTGGGAGAGAGGGGGAGGGCATCGAGGAGAGCGTTACGAAATGTAATTTTACGCGTTAAAGGATAGAGGCCTGCGTCAAAAAAGCGTTATTCTGAGAGCCGAGGGAAACGGGGTGGAAAATTCGAAATTTGGCGTAACGGATTTTCTGAAAAAAACCCCGTGTCATCCATTTGTAATCAGGAATTTGATAGCCTTTAATGTTCGTTTTCGTCCATGTTGAATACACCTACGACCGAAATTATAAATAGCCCCAAAATTCAAAATTTAATTTTACGCGTTAAAGGACAGGGACCTGCGTCAAAAAAGCGTTACTCTGAGAGCCGAGGGAAACGGGGTGGAAAATTCGAAATTTGGCGTCACGGATTTTCTGAAAAAAAAAACCCGTGTCATCCATTTGTAATCAGGAATTTGATAGCCTCCAAGATTCGTTTTCATCCATGTTGAATACTGCCGCGCTAAGGAAAAACGCCGTATGAACATTCGAGAGTTGCCAAATTTCCTCTCAGAAAACAGCCATTTTTGAAGAAAGTTACGAATATTTTTCCTTGAAATTTTCAGGAACTCTAGGTGAAATGGAGAACAAAATTATCGGAAAAATTGGAGGAAAAATCTTTACAAACTTTCCCGAAAAGTGGCGATTCACGGAAGGAAATTTGGCAACGTCTAAAGGCTCATACGGCGTTTTTCCAGAGCACGGCGGAATACACCTACGACCGAAATTATAAATAGCCCTAAAATTCGATGTTCGGAAACGAAACCTGTGATTTACATTTTTTCCGCTTGCGAGGGTGCGCGCGCTCAAAGTGGCTTGGCAGCTTTTTAATCCCCCCACCACCCCCTCCCCTCTCCATTCTGGGCAGCCAACACGTGTCACGCGAGCATGTAACACGGCTTCTTACAGTAAATGATTTAGTGGGTCATTTTCACCAGCTCAAACATTTTGTTACCTTCCGCCCGCCGCCGCGTCGTTCCCCTCCGAAACTTCGCCTCGGTCTAGAATTACTGGGTGCGTGGAGTACCAGCTGGCTCCGCCAGTTCGGAAAGTTAATTCTTCACGCCGATCAGATCCGGGGTTTTCTCTGCCTTTTCAGGCTCGATTTTTCCCCTTTTTTCTCGTGCGTGAATATGCGTCTCGTCACACGAGATGGTTTTCAAATTGAGGAGTTAGGTGCAAAAGGGGCGTTAAGTCCATGACGCCCCTTTTGCAGAGACCGGTTTTTCTGAATCCTCATATCCTAAAATGTAGGTGTACCAATTTTCATGTTATTACGTCAAACATTCACTGAAATACAGTAATTTTATTATTGTTAGGTTGGCTAACAATGAACGAACCTAACCTCCATATTTTAAGAAAAAAACCCGCGATTATTCAGAGCTTCTAATTGTACAAACTTAAACTTGATAAAATGATCTATATTTAAACTTACCACATTATTTCCATATCTTTAAACATACATTTCATTTGTACAACAACAAACTTTGAACACGAATAACTCAAAACGCGATTTTGTCAATGACGCCTCTTTTGCACCTAACTCCTCAATTTACAGAGAAATACTGAAATCCGTAGATAATGTTTTGCCGATCGACAAGATTGCGCCGCCAGACAAAAAGTTGGATTCGATTCTTTTTTATTTATTTATTTCTTTTCAGTTTGATGCCTAATATTGCTTTAATTTATACATGTAACGTTTTAGAAGGGAAGAAGGTTTAACCCTTCGTAACGGGTATACACAAGAATGACGGTGTTCAAAGCTGCTCATACATCTAAATCCGCAAATGTCCGAATGCGCATACGTCGTCAGTGGCGCGGCGTGAATTGCGATGTATCGATTGTTCTACTATTTAAACCTATGGTAAAGAATCGATTATTAAGGTGTTCGCTGCGAGCAAATGGCATAACAATCGATGAATCGCAATTCACGCCACGCCACTGACGACGTATGAGCATTCGGAGGTTTCCGGATTTAGATGTATGAGAGCCTCTTTCACAGCGCTCTCTGATGTTTTGCGACACCCAGCCGCCACAGTTCTCTGTCCTAGCTACGTAGACCTTTTAGGGAGTTGGCACATTTTCATTTCTCGCAAAACGAAAGAACGGAAAAAGCTGGATCGAAAACGCCACTGTACGTCGTTCTGCCGTAGCATGGCAGCATAGGGATACGCGGTTTCGTCGGAGAGGCCGTCACTTGACGAGAGCGCCCTGCAATAAATTGTGGACAAAAGTATTAGCGCAGCAGAAGGGGAGGAGGAGGAGGCGACGTATTAAGAGAGAAGGGATAATGGCGACACGGAGCACGGAACGGGGCGAAAAGACAGTCGAGAGAAGAGCGCTGTGCAGTTTGCACGAGCAAGATAAGCACCGAATTCGATGCAGTGGCACTTCGAAATAGTTGAGCTCGACTCCCGCCCCCGTCAAAAACCACTCATCTGCCCGCGGGAGCGCCATGACGGCACGCGGAACTGCTCGAACGGGGCCGTCGAGTGTTCGTCTCCTTTCACGAGCCCCCCCCCCCCCCCCCCCNGCCGACACTTTGCCTACGTCAAGTGGCTGTGAGCAGGCTAAGCGAAATCACCGGGTTGAAATTTCAGCGGCTTTCGCTCAATTTATAGAATCTCAAAAATGCTTTATACTAAACTTAAGATCTCCTTGAGCTACTTTTCCACATTCTCGCGGCGCCCGCGATACAAATTCCGCCCCCGTGATCCTTGCTCCCTCCCGCGCGTGCTATTGTTCTGCTCCTCCCCTCGGTCCCCAGTTTAGGGGTATCGATGCCTCTACGGGGTTTATCTTTCCCCCGATAACGTGTCTAAACGATGAGCAAACTAGAGCGGAAAAACTAGAGTCCCTTTTTACGGAGAGTCAAGACAACACCCCCTCATGGAGTCACAAACGGGAATAAAGATTACAGATATTGAACGTTTTTTGTAATATTTGATCGGCCCATTCTCAAATTCCTTTCTCAATTCCCTCGCTCATTCCGTTTGTTCCTTGCCGAATCCGTAATTCCCTGGTGCATTCCAGATTATAATCTTTGCAATCGGTGAAAATGTAATCTTAATTCCCGTTTGTGACACTGTGAAGGCCTAAAATACGGGAATCAATCAGAAATGGATTCACATTGTCTTGACTCTCAGTTTAAAGGGACTCTAGGAAAAACTGTTCCGCTGTTCTAAGGAAAAACGCCGTAAGAGAATTTGAATGTTGCTGAATTTCTTCTTCGAGAGTGTTTATTGTTGAGGAAATTTTTGAATGTTCCTCCTCGAAATTTTCAGACTTTTTAAATCTGACTAAATTCGAATTACGCACGAAATTCTCTGAAAAATTTGAGGATAAATACATGCAAACTTCTCCGAAAATTCGTGCTTTGTCAAAGTAAATTTGGCGACGCATGTAAGTTCATGTGGCGTTCTTCCTTATTACAGTAGTATTGAGCTATCGTTGACAATTGAAGTGCCTTAATTGTGCGCGGAGCGTAAAACGACGGAAGAAAAACCCAAGTTGGGTTCGAACCCAACATGCAACTAAATTAACTCCGCGGTAAGCCGGGTTTGCATACGCTCGATTTTGCGGGCGAAATCTAAGATCCGCTCACGGTTTTCGCGATAGGGCACGGGTGCAATTAGTGTCTTTCTTGAGCGTGGCGTCTTTTTTTTTTTCTTTTTTTCATCAACTATATGGAAGTTCTTGTCGCACAGATTTATAACGCAATATGAACATGAAATGCTTCTCAAATTAAGCTCGGCGTTTGAATTAACAATGCACTGAGCGAAGTTACTCTCGGAAGTCAACGAACAGATTTGTCTACAGATGACTCATAATGGAAGAGTGAATCAATCGGTTTCGCAATTAGTTGTTTTTCTCACAATAGAACGTAAATACATTTCAATGTTGCCTAATTTTCCTTCAAACATTTCGTTTTAATCAACAAATCTTGTTCACGCGTATGTGATAATGCCACCGCATTTTCCTTTGATTCCATTCAAAAATCAGAACCATTTAGGACGAAAATTGCACAGATTGATAATATTAAAGACTTGAGTTGTTTGAGTCAATTTTGTAGCTACTTTCGTTTGTCCGGGAAACGAAGAATTGTAGTAACCCAATCTGCAAAAATGCGCATTGTAAAGCGCTCACGACGACATTTTATCAATCATCGTCGGGCGAATTTCTTTCGATTTTTTTGCGCAACACGTTGCTCATCAGTCATCATTTGGTAAAAGTAAGCATTGACGATCACCGAGATTGATTTTAACACTGGAAAAAACACATTGGATCTAGAGTCCAGACATTTGAAAACATCGACAAGAAAAAATACTCTAGATTCAATCAGATTTAAGCTTAAATCAAGAACCAAGCCTCTTAATTTGAGCGGATTTCCTTTTGATTTAAGCTTAAATCTGATTGAATCAAGAGCCCATTTTCCTGTCAATGTTTTCAAGAGTCTGGACTCTAGATCCAATGTGTTTTTTTTTCCTAGTGTACCTGATTGCATTACTTAAGTTCGTAGGATGGCGTACCTAAAATATATTGTCTCTATTTTCGACTTGATCCTGAACATTTTCTAATAAAAATTTGTCTCCTTCTCCTGTTCCAGGGTACGTTCAAGACCTGTCCCACTACAGTGCATTCCTGCCGCGGGAGCCCTGCTCGCCGCCTCCGAGCTATGTGACCCTGCAAACGGCCAGCGTGACCGCAACGGCAGCAACAGTCATAGCCACAACCGCAACCGCCGCCCCTACCTCCCCGCCGCCCGCTCAACCACCTATATCAGCGCGGACGAAATCCCTGGCGATGTGCTTCACGAGCACCGGCGCCGCCCTCTCCCTCCCGCCGAAGAAGAAGGACATCTACCGACCCTACTCCTTGGACGACCGACCCTCCTGGCGCCCCGCCGAAGAGGACCTCTCCGCCGCCCACGCTATCCTCGACCTAAGCGCCTCGCCACCCGCACCCGCGGCCAAACCGCCCGCGGGTAAAACCGTAGCCTACACCTACGAAGCCTTCTTCGTGAGCGACGGCCGCTCGAAAAACAAACCTGTGAGCCCGGACATCCCCGACCAAAAACCGAGGTACACTTGCTCCGAGTGCGGGAAGCAGTACGCGACCTCCTCGAACCTCTCCAGGCACAAGCAAACCCACAGGAGTTTGGATTCCCAGTCGGCCAAGAAGTGCATGACCTGCGGGAAGGCTTACGTCAGCATGCCTGCGTTGGCGATGCACCTGCTGACGCATAAGTTGACGCACGCTTGCGGGGTCTGCGGGAAGATGTTCTCAAGGCCGTGGCTACTCCAGGGTCACCTCAGGTCGCACACGGGTGAGAAACCCTACGGCTGCGCACACTGTGGGAAGGCCTTCGCTGATAGGTCAAACTTGAGGGCGCACATGCAAACCCACTCCACGGATAAGAACTTCGCTTGCTCCCGGTGTCATAAGACGTTCGCACTCAAGTCGTATTTGAACAAACATTTAGAGTCAGCATGCCTTGTCGAGTCGTCGGAAGAGGCCAAGCCAATTATGCCTCTGAGTGACCACAATTCCCAGTATTATTCGCCCATAGTCTCGTAATTCGAATGGATGTTTTCTTTGAGATCTGTTCCGATTTTCTTGTCCTCTTTTGGATTTAATTCTAGTCACGTGCTCAAAGGATGTTTAATGTTGAAACATTTTTATTCGTGTATTTTCAGACTTTTTGATCTTTAGATTTTCGTGAGGATCGGTGGTTTCCTCGACATGTCCCCCTCCAGTTTCGTAGATCGAAAAATGCCGAGACGGAAAAACTGAGGCCTTCGATTTAAGTTCTTCCAACAGTGATAGTATTATCTGAAAGAAGAGACGGGATTATGTTTTCAATGGAATACCATTGATTCACACCGATTATCATTTCTAGTCAATAATCGCAAGAAGATATTTTCCTCCAGAAATTAATGTTTTGAGATTCTCAATTTCTTATGTTTGTTCTTTTTTTTCTTCAATTCCAATGCTTGGTCTCAGTCTCCGTACATTCCGTTGCTAATAACCAAGACAATTTTGAACATGGCGAAATCTGTGTTTACTTATTTTTCAACGATTGAATACAAAAATTATGGTTACTTTTACCATTATTAAAACTAATCTGGACCGATTCATGGAACATTTTCTACACCAAATTAACTTTTTTTCAATAAATTAGTGATTGTCTTCTTTACCGTCCAAGTCTAGTCAGAGGTGAAAGTAAAATAAATCGCTAGTCCAATATTTTTGAAGTAGCATTGAAACTTTGAGTCAAATGGCCAAACATTTTGAAAATGTCATTATTCACGAGCGAAAAATATTTGTTTTGGCTAACTTAATGGTAGGTAATCAAGGTTTTTTTTATTTATTTATTAATATTTTTGTTGCAGCGGTTACATACTTACATGTATTTGCTTAAAATTATAATTTGGTCAATACATTCTGTACAGTAGTTTTTAAGCTTTTGGTACGTCTACGATTTCCCGGTGCATAAAAAGTATTACAATTCAAAAGATTACATACATTTTTCTCATCTTTTTCAAATAGGTACTCACATATTTTTAGTAAAGTAAACGTAAAAGATTTCAGCTGAAACATTCGTTTCTCAAACACCTTTTTTTAAGTTTCACAATGAAGATCTAAACTTTTCATATAATTTATTTTATGATTTGCTTAGCTTTGGACTCTAACATAATTTTTTCGACTACGGGCATTTGCTAGCAATCTAAAGGTTGATCTATACTACAAAATTGGAGAAAAGCAAAAATAAAAAAAAAATCAAGATTTTCTCTGCCTTTCAAGTTCTGCTTGCACTAATTAATCTGATTGATATCATCATGGTAAAATTGTTTCGTCTCAAATACCGGATGGATATCAAAAGCTTATGAGTCAAAATCATTTGATCCTTTTTTAAATTTACTTAATGACCTACTTGAAAAGAGGGGTTTGATGTTCCGGTTTTCAGCTGAAATATTTATTTTTGGTATTTGTAATGAAATCATTCTGTCAAGTCGTACTCTATTATATATTTACACTTTAGCTACAGTTAAGAGTTTCTCTCCGTCCAATAAAAAAGCCAATGAAATGAAAAATCAACAAAAACCTTAATTAGTACCAACCTTCTTTAAAAAATAAAGCTGACCATTTACAGTCAATTGTAGTCAGACCCTCAGTCAATATTGTGAAGGGAAAAAAGTCACGAATTCCTCCTGAAAAATTGGAGAAAACGGGAAAGAACGGATTATGTCATAAAATTATTACTTAGGTATTCCCTCCAAACTGAGGGCATATTTTTACTACTTTGAACAATTTTCAAAGATAGGCTCAAAAAATTTCATATCACCTTTGAAATTCGTTAATTTGAACGTTACAATTCCGCTCATAGCGCTTAATAAAGGTTACGTTACTGGTTGATAATTTAATAATCCGTCAACTTCATTCATATTTCTGTAGATAGTTTTTCTTTTTGTCTTATAAATGGCATCGAAGAAAGTCCCTAATTTTTCAATTGATCACGTTCAAAAAAGAATGCTACCCATGTGGAATTTCCACTGGCAGTATTACCTTCCCGAGAAATGATGCAACCAAGTGCCAGGAGCACCACAAACAATTTCCATATTTAATTTCAATTATGAGTAACCAATTTTTCTAAAAATGTTTTCTTGACTTTTAAAATCAGATAGTTCCGATCTGTTAATTCTCTAAGCTCTAATGTGCGAAATTTTTCCCTTTCGTTTCCCTAATTACTCTAGTCAAATTCTTGTCAGCATTATTGCAACGATTGCAATTTTTACTCGTTCATTTTAGTTTAATTTTTTTTCTTTAGAGTGTCCTCAAATCAAGCTACCGTTTCCAGAAACAAGAATCGAAAACGTATAATTTAGCAAAGTCAGTATTGCGTTTCTAGTATTTATTTATTTATCGTATTTTTAAACAAAGTAGTATTAGTTGAAACATACTTCAAACACATTCCAGTTTGTAAATCATTCCAATGTGCTGAATTGTTGAAATCGTTGTAAAAATTAGGGCAAAACTGACCTTTCAACAAGTTTAGTTAGGTATCGCTTGAAATTCTACGATGAACGCTCCATTTCATTTAAAATTGAATTGAAAGTACGCGTAATATTTCATACTTTAAGTATTTTCATGTTTTTTTTCTTTTATTTTTGTCATTCAAGCTAGGGAAGTTTGTGCAATAAATAATGTTAATAATTTGTACAGTTATATTGTATCAAGTATGGCAATTAATTTATCATTTTTCCTCAACCGACTGAGTATAATTTTATTATGTTGGCGTTTTCCGTTGCATCTCATATCTGATACTCATTTACGAACATTAATAAGCGATAATTTTTATACATTACTTTACCTTTTAGGAACATTTAATTCATTTATATTTGAAACAAGTCAACCATTTTGCTTATTTATATGACTTATACATTCACTCATTTATCAAATTATATCATTGTCATTACAGTTGCTTGCTCATATACTTGCAGTTATTCATAATTTAAGAATGCTACTGGCATTAAAGAAATTCACAACTTGCGTATGAGATAAATTACATTTTCAATTGACAGGTCATCTTCATCAACCAGAACAAAGTCAAATGATTAAATTTTTGAACTCGAAACCACTTGTTCATACCCCGCCTTCATCGGCCTCAAAATTTAGAAATCCTGAATATATTGACACCAATTACAGGCAGGGCTTCTTTTGGTATTTTTTTTTAAATGGAAAATGTATCCGTAAAAAATATATTTGTTCTTCGAAGGTTTCAAAAAAATTGGAACGAAATTTAGGTATCTCCCGGTTAATTTGCCCACGCAACTAAGTGTGTTTCAGGACTAAATTCTAAAACTAATTCAGTGTTCCAGAACTAAATAGAAATAAATATTCATTGGTCACATTTGAAATGAACAACACGCTCCGCATTGACTTTTAGCTGCTCATCTTTCAATTTTCACTCATATTCTTCTTGCTTTTGTATCTTGCTTCTCGCCTTTTTGCGTCTCTTCTCTCTTGTTTCTTCGACTTCTTAATGCTCTTCATTCGGTGTGGTTCTTCTCTTCTCTCTCTGACTCCTTAATGCTCTTCATTCGCTTTGGCTCTTCTCTTCTCTCTCTGACTTCTTAATGCTCTTCATTCGCTGTAGCTCTTTTGTTCTCTCTCTCTCTAACTTCTTTATGCTTTTCATTTGCTGTGGCTCCTCTTTTCATTCTCTCTCTCTCTATCTCGTCTTTCTTCTTTTTCGCGCAATGGTTTTCCTATTGGCTTTTAAATAAAGTTAGCACTCTTCGTCTTCAACTACTCTACACCGCAACTCTATAAGCTTTGGCGTTAGCCAAAGACTATATTCTACTGTAATCACTATTCTATCGCGTTCTATTTGTGCCTTTTCCCTCATAAATCTGTACTTATTATGCATTTTTCACCCGTTAAGTCCATTAGATGCAACTCCTGCAATCTTCTCTCCAGTCGTTCTCTCCTTTGCATGTTCTTCACAAATTAAAGCTTCCATGTCTTCTGTGCTCTCTTCATCCAATGTTGTGTCCCTCTTCCTTAATTACTCTAACATTAATTGATCTCTGCTAAATTTCCATTTCCATTTTCGTTTCTTCATTCGCAAATCAGTTGGTAAACTTTTTTTCTCTTATTCCATATCTATCTCTGTAGCACCCTCGCTTCGCGTTTATAAGTCCATCTAATTCAAATCTCATGACAATGTTGAAGCTCATGCTTTAAGCATTCAAAGTTGTGCGTACGTAGGTGGTTAGTTGTCCACCAAATCGGTTAAAAGCTTGATCGGTATTTTAAATGCTTGAAAATCATTTTGCTCCTCAACCTTTTGCTTTTTCTTCGTAATTTAAAATAACCCATGTGTGCCTTAAAAGTTTATTTACT
Source organism: Bemisia tabaci (assembly GCF_001854935.1). NCBI lineage: Eukaryota > Metazoa > Arthropoda > Insecta > Hemiptera > Aleyrodidae > Bemisia > Bemisia tabaci. The sequence goes on from NW_017547181.1 coordinate 3,570,191, forward strand.
TACTGAAGCAACCATGCACAATACCACACTTTTTGTGGCAGCAGTTCTTTTCATTTCTTTTCAGAAAATGTTTTCAAGTCAAACATGCATCGAGTTGAATTTTCATTGGATTTTCTTATCCTTTTTATACTTTAAATTCACATGGTTTTTTTCTTTAAAATTTACACTCATATTATATTTATTGGAGTTGTGCGGTGATTCGCACACATTATTTTCTTCACGAATCAGCACATGCTACTATTGCCCCCTTTTCTTCGCGCGTCCTTGTAATCTCACTGTATCCACGTCTATCTTCGTTGTCTCTTCTTCTATGGCAACCCTTCTTGGTGTACTCCTCGTTGTCCCTTCTTCTATGGCAACCCTCCTTGGTGTGCTCTACGCTATCTCTTCGTATTTATAAGCTTCACTTTCCAAGCCTTTGCTTCATCTGTGCCTTTTTGCTTACCTTGAACTTTTTGGATGCCCACACTTCTAGAGTGAATTAAACTATTGGCGTTGTGTATCATGTTAGTAGCGAGGGCTTGTTGACAATTTTCTTCTTTCTTAGTTAAAAAGATTAGCACGTACATGTTCTTTAATGCCAGTATCACTCATGCATTTTTTTGTGTAAAAAAATTAAAGGTTCCATAAGCATCCTGTATTTATTTTATTTTAGAGTTAATGTTTTGAACTTTAGGCTTTTCTTAGGTTTTTATTTTTCAAGAAGATTCATTCGAATCGTCAAACATGAAGATGAGAGTGTAATTCTAGTCAAAAACGCCCATTTTATATTTATATTTTATATCGAATATTAATGAGGTATTGAAATACTTTTTAATATGCGGCTGAGTACAATTAAATAAAAAATAGGACTGTACAGAAATTTGTTAAGTTATTGGATCATTTGTATATTTTCATAGAATATCTAAAAATGTAATTATGCGAGCATTAAACATATTTATACTGTTTAATACTGTATTGTTATCCACCGATTTAGTAGCAAGGATTGTAGTTATAAAGAACTATTAGTGAATGAGCTGCCATAATAGAATGTCATTAATAACCGCACATTTCGTACACGCAAGCACGGACTAGATCGTTCATTTCCATACGCCTCGAAATGCCAAATTTTTACCTTTTTCGTACTCATATTCTTCATTTATTAACATTTATGTAATAATCCATCACTTATTTGGCTCGCAAAAAGGACTAGAATTTAAAATTGCATGTGCAACAAAAATTAAAATGTTAACAATTCCAAAACTGTATTGACCCATAACTCCGGAAATATTTTCTCCTCATACGCTGTCTAATTAATTCCCCGATTATGTTGCTTTTCGATTGTCACTTAGCTCCTGAATTACTGAGGACGTTAACACGCTGTGCTAGCAATATTCGAGTTTCCTTGATTTTAAAAAATGCAAACATAATTTAATCCAAGGTACATGTACATTATATGATCGAATATACAAAGTAATTGAAGTGTACGAACATTTTATCGCGGTAAAATAAAGCACTACTTTTCCAATTAGCAATTAAGTGGTTTAATGATTACAGTAATTGTTTTGCATGCATGACAAGGCAACGATTATTAGTTCGGATTTTGTAAATTTGATATCAAAGAGTTTTTAGAAGTTTTATTTCTACTTCAAAGTCAACTATATTTGTTAATTTTTTTTTTTCAATATTAGTTTTTGATTTATCGAATTAATGAGTTATTTGGCATCTGAGCAAGCGAGTCTGTGCGCTCTTTGCTTGGGAGTATTTCATAAATTATATATTTTGTATTATGGAATTACTTATTTTTATTAGTCATTTTGTTTTATCCACTCTATGTAATATGTGATCTTACTTTTGAACCGATAAGCAATGCAAAAGCAAAAGCAATGTTCAAGTTCTAACATGGTGTCATGCAAATGTTACTGTCAAAGCAATATTTCGGATAGCTCTATCAAAAGCAATTTTCAACTTGATGTCGTACTCCAATTCAAATCTCCCTGCAGTGTCAACTATTCACTTTAATTTTATTTAAAACCTTAATTTTAAATTTTGTCCAGTGAATATTATTTGGATGTGTTACAATGTTCCAACTGTAAACGAAAGCAAGATAAAACACTATTTTTACTTGGCTTTAATGTGTTTATCATTGACTCTCAAACGTTCAATTAATAAAGTCATAATTTCGTATATTTTCCTTTTAAATTTAAGTCCATTAATTCAGTTTTTCCACGGAAAAGTTATAATTTGTAACAGTGGCGTGGCGTGAATTGCGATGTGTCGATTGTTTTGCCATTCAAACGTATGGTAGAGAATCGATTATCAAGGTGTTCGCTTTAAACACCCTGTTTATCGATCCTTTTCTATAGGTTTAAATGGCATAGCAATCGATATATCGCAAAGCACGCCACGCCACTGATTTGTAAATAGCTGTAATTTGTTTTAAAATAGAGCAAAATCTTCCTGAGCAAAGAAACGTGCGGGCCATTGTGAAGGCCACCGTATTCGAAAAGCAATAATAAGTAGTGTTAGGGCCTTTGAAAGCAATACATGTAATCATTATGTAAAAAAGGCCCTTACTGTTACCTTAGTTAAATTGTAGCAATACCCAGCGTCTACTTAAATCATAAAATTGTTACACTAAGCAGTATAATTTCTAACAGTAATTAGTTAAATTAACAACTATATAAGTCTAGTTTTAAGTAGTTAATATTGACTTTGTAGAGCTCAAGTGACTTGTTTTTTGAATTTTGAAGACTATTATTTTTATTAATTATTTTTTGGCGTTGCTTATTCAATCCTGCACCTTTTTTCAAATTTTCTCAATGCGTTTCTACTCATTGATAGAAAAAAATACAAAAAAAAACCACACGAAAAAAATTAAATTGCTGATTTATAATTCAATTGCTAAAAAAAAGCGACTGCAATATTTCAACGTAGATTTCACAACACACAAATACTACTTTCACCACTATTAAAAGCTAATTTAACCACGGGGGTGGATACAGTAGCATTTTTGTGTCGTGAAATCTACATTGAAATATTGCAGTCCCTTTTTTTTGGCAATTGAATTGTTAAATCAGCAAATTGATTTTTTCCGCGCAATATTATCCAAAGAGGTTACATACGGAATTTTAAAATCCAAACAAAATACTCTCAGAATAACCGGTAAAAATTACTCATTTTGAGGTTCTGTATTGAAAAAATTGAGCCAGCTGTAAAAACAGCAGCATTCCGAACCAGTGGAAAGTGTGTTTTCACGTTGTTAGATATCGTTCATCTAAGTTACGCCTTCAATTTTGGCGCATAGGCAACAAACATACTGGAGAGCATGAGTAGTTATCTATTCGAAAAACCCACATAGCTTATCTGTGCCATCGGGAGCTTCTATGGATGAACTAGAAATATTGGCTCCTTGTCGCATTACAAAACCCAATCGGCAAAACACTTTTCGCCCGGCAAAAAACTAGAGGTCGGTCTCGCGAAATACACACCATAATTATTGAATTTCTACCTTAGCTAGTGGTATCCATTATCAGTATATTTATCCAAAACGGAACATTTGCTCCAGAAGCTATAGAGTCACATGATGAAATCGAGCCATCAAATGGCCAAAGTCTGTAATTGGTCCAAGCCATTGAATAAGCCAATTACAACACTTGACCTTGATATATTAATTGCATGGTTTGATAATGCGCTATTCAATGCTGAGCCTTGAGTCCTCTTTCAATCGAGCTGACCACTTTAGTTAACGGAGACCTTAGATCGCTAACCGAGGTTTAGTTCAATAAACCAAAAACTTTGGTTCAGAGTAGAATCCGAGATAAATGGATACAATCAGAGTTGACGTAGTAGAATCAGATATAAATGGATACCCTCCAAATACCTCTCGACAACAGGTTGAACTTTTTACTTTCGGGGATCGAACACCACCTTGTGGACGATTATAAAAGAGCAATAGACATTACACTTTTTTGGCTATTGGCCCATTCAATAGGTGAACGATGAGCTTTGGATGGTGGTATGAGCCCAACAAGTTTGACAAACTGGTTGTTTGCGAATCGAAATACACAGCACGTTGTTCAACATCCACCTAGTAGGTAAGTCAACAGTTGGAGTCTCAAAAGTAAAAGCTCCCAGAATTGCCAAGATAGTATTATAGAGTCTCTTTTTGGCTGTGTACAAGACGGATATTGACTGAGTTTTTTGGTTCCGGGAATCGAGAATTCTGATGGCTGAAATGAAGCCGTGATTCACGGAAATGGTGGTCTCGAGGCTTGCAAAAATTGTCTCTTACATAAAGCTATGTTCATTGTTCAGGGTCTCTTCAAACCACCACTATCAAAATGTAAATCATATGGCGCTTCTTAAGAAAAAAAGCTGTCTAAACGACAGTATATACAGTCCTTAGTCCTGTGAGCTTTTAAGCGTCCATCCAACTTTAATTCGATTCGCTTGGTGTAGATTTTTTTGCTCTAAGTGAAGCAGCCTAACTTACCTAGAATCAGAGACAGGATATTTTAAGACTCCCGTAATGCTTTCTGTCACATTCTGGACGAATTTTGGACCTCCAAATCATCTAAAATCATTTCCAAATCATCAAAATAAATCATCATTGGTCAAAAAACAGCGTTGACCTCAGGGCCGGATTAAGGGTGTGGCCGGCCCATGGCAGCAAAAGGGGGCGGCAAATTTTGCAATTTTTTTAAAAGTAGGTATAAAAAAATCGGATTGAAAAAATAAATTATCAATGAGAAAAGGGGACGAAATCTTTAATGAGAGTATAGTAATTTCTAATTCTGCCGTTTTTCGGTGATACAAGAAATACAGCATCTTTAATTAGTAGAGTGAAGAGAGGAACTAAATACGCAATTTGGCCTGGAGCTCAACGCAGAGAGAAATGATGACGAGGACTTGAGATGAAAAAGACAAGCCCTCGGTGCGGCGATCGGCATGTAACACATATTAGCGCCTACAAGACTGCATGAATACTTCACCCATTGCGCCAAACACAGTGCAGTCAGGAGCGGTTGGCGTGGAACGTATAGCGCCCACAAGACTTCAGGAATACTTCACGCATTGCGCCAATCACAGTGCGATCTGCGCGGCGCAGCGGCGGAAGTTAAAATGATTAAACCACATTTATGTTTGTTCTTCCATAATTTGTTGGTTCATTTCTTATAAATGGAGGACTTTGTCCACATAGAGATAGGTTTACGGAACTTAACTTTCGCGCAAAGTTCCGTGAAATTTTGCTAGTAATGTTGACAGGGATTTTGCAAAAGATGTATCCAACACGAGTAGTTAAACGCTTCTTATGCACCCCTCCCCCTCTAGTACGTTCACTTGATGGTTTTTATTGATATTTCAAAACGAATGAGAAGGGGGCGGCAAAATACAGGCGGCCCATTGGCGGCAAGTAGGTAAATCCAGCCCTGGTTGACCTCCAATTTTAACTGGTGCCTCGTATAAATACATTGCTTAACTTTTTAGTGCGGGGTCTCTTTGGGCTCAGCGTTTGTACTTTAAGGCGCCTAATGAACTGTTCGGTTAGCATTAAAAAATGTTTTCTCAACGTAAAGCAGTCTTTCTTACGTAATTTAATCGACATTTATTTTGGAAAGAGATGGGAGGAAATCAGTGTTATCAACTTAAGAGAATCGCAAACTGTTGAAAACGAGAAAAATCCTTGGGTACCTCCGTGGGTTGACATAGGCAGATCCTAGGGGGAGGGGAGGGGTTCAAGGGGTGTATATGCCCCTCTCGTCGTTCGCCTGAAAAAAATGGAGGAAAAGAAATGGAAGAAAAAAGGAAGGATTGAAGGAAAGATGCTTGCATTTGGTAATTATTCATGACATAATTGCCTTTAACTGCATATTGGATGCTTCAAAAATGCAACAATTTTATAAAGGAGGCCCTTGGACCTCCACCCCTCTACCCCGCTCGAAGTGTTTGGATTCGTACATGCCACCGTGTTAAAAAAGTGCCGTGTGGACATTAGAAAATTGTCAAATTTCCTCGGAAAGGAGAAAATAATTTTGAAGGGAGTTACGCATATGATCCTTGAAAATCCCATGTAATTTTGATAAAACTATGTCCGATAAATTTGACAAAAAACATTCAAATTTCTTTCAATAATTTTTTTTTTTTTTTTTTATTGAAGGAATTATGGTAACGTCTGAAGGCTCATCCGGCGTTCTCCCTCAGCACGGCAGTATGCTGTCGTGCTAAGCAAGAACGCCGTAAATCCATTAAGATTTTCCCGCGTTTTTTCGAACTTAACGCTTTATAAAATAAAAGCTGTTTTACTTATGCACCTCAAATTACCAGGTTGAGTTCTCGATGGTAGTTGAGAGTGAATTCTATGAAAATATTGTCTCAAAGTACACAGGTTTTTCTGCTACGATAAATTGTTTCCAAAAAGTTTAAAATGGCGTTTACGGCAGTTTTGCGTCGCACGGCAGTATGCGGGTTGAGCTCAAAAAATATTGCACATAAAGGATTCATCTCATAATGCCAGAGCAAGCAGGCTAAAATATACAAAACAAAACAAATCATAAAACCACCTTGGATCCTCGCTCTTCGAGAAAGAGGAACGGGATGCTGCAGACCTGCTTGCGCCATGACGTAAATCAGGAACGAGAACGGACCAGGTAATGACGTGTTTCAGGGCAGAGCGGCCGCGGGGGGAGGGGGGGGGACTACCGCGAGCGAAAACTCAAAGGAATCGAAGGTAGCGGTAGCGGAGCTCGCAATCCGACTATACAAAGGGGCAAGGGACGCGCGGGCGGGGGGTGGGGGCGGCGGCTGCCAGCAAAGCATCCCTCATTATGGACTATTAGCCTAATGAAATGTGTTTGACACTTGTCGATTCGGGTATCGTTGCCAATTTGTTGCGTATCGATTAGCGAGTTAACCGCAGAAACCGCGCAACTCCGCACGGGTGCCGCGCGCCGATACGCGGTTTCTGCACTCGCGGCCGTTAACCTGCCTCCCCCGATTCCCCACTCTTTTCTACCCTCATCAGCCCTTGATTTCATAACCGCCCTTAAGCTTTCGGAGGAGAGCCGTGAAACAAAGCGCCCCCTCATTTGCACCGGCGCTGCGGTGCGACGCGGTAAAAAAGCTCTTTTCCAATCAAAATAGCGTTCCTGCCCCACCCCTCCATCCTTCCCCTCGGAATATCGCGGGGGCTCTTGCTGATGCAGTGAAATGCACCCGGAGGCTCTGCAGCAAGTTTTCTCCGATGCCAAGTTCACTGGAATTTCAACCGGGCGAAAACAATTTGCAGAAAGTAAATTGAAGCCAGGGGCGGATCCAGCAATTTGGCAACACAGGATTCCCTCCATTTAAACCTATGTTAAATAATCGATTCTTGTTGGAGCACCTGGTCCCTTCAAGACTCGATACATTTCCATGGGTTTAAATGGAGAGAAAACAATGTTGCCAATTTGCTGGATCCGCCAGTGATTGAAGCCACCTTAAACTCGTGCAATACCCAAAGAAAGAGTGCGGAAATGTCAAAATATGGAGCTCTCAGGGCCCAAAGAGCAGCCAACTTTCTAACACAAAAAACGTCAATGCTTCCAGTATCAAGGACAAGAATGTTCATAAATCGTCGCTCCTCTGACGTAAGGGCGTGCACTGAAAAAAAATATCGGTGTATTTACTAAGAAAAGGGTAAAATTACTAAGAATTCAGGGTTCTATTTGATTCCAGATTTTTTGGTAAAATTACCATTCATGGAATTGGTAATTTTACCGAGAAATCTCGGTAAAATTATTGACTTTCTCGGTAATTTTACTGGACCCCGGTAAAAACGCCAATATTTTTTATCGACTGTGGCAGAATTACCAAGATAAAATGGGAAAGTTACCGGGAATTGATTATCAATAAAAGTGGTATTCTTACCTGCAAAAACCAGTAAAAATACCAGTTTTTAGGTAAGCTTACCAGTCTGTCTTGGTAAAATCACCAATAATTAGTAAAAAAAAGTGAGATGGTAAAGGTACCAACGGACCTTGGTAAAAACGCCGAGAATTTTTTTTCAGTGTATCTCTATTTCCACGTGAGCCCTAATTCACATATAAACCCATCCTTTCCAGCGGGCCAATTATTGAAATTGATCGACAACGTTATAGACAAAGGAGGCAAAAGAGGTATGGAGAGATCGTATTGGTGAAAGCGGGTGGTTGCAATGGACAAAGGAGGTAGGTAATAGACTCAAGGCCGGATTAAGGGGGTGGCCACATGGGGCACGGCCCATGGCGGCCAATTAAGGGGGCGGCAAATTTTGCAATTGTTTTAAAATGTAGGTATAAAAATATCGGATTCAGGAAAAAATTTTCAATGAGAAAAGGGGACAAAATATCTCTTTCCTGAGAGTACAGTAATTTCTAATTTTGTCGTTTTTCGGTGATTTAAGAAATAGCATCTTTAATTAGTAGAGTGAAGAGAGGAACTAAACACGCAATCTGGCCTGGAGCTCAACGCAGAGAAGAATGATGACGAAGACTTGAGATGAAAAAGACAAGCCCTCCACGCGGTGATCGGCATGTAACACATATTAGCGCCTACAAGACTGCATGAATACTTCACCCATTGCGCCAAACACAGTGCAGTCAGGAGCGGTTGGCGTGGAACGTACAGCGCCCACAAGACTTCAGGAATACTTCACGCATTGCGCCAATCACAGTGCGATCTGCGCGGCGCAGCGGCGGAAGTTAAAATGATTAAACCACATTTATGTTTGTTCCTCCATAATTTTTTTGTTCATTTCTTATAAATGGAGAACCTTGTCTACATAAAGATAGGTTTACGGAACTTAACTTTCGCGCAAAGTTCCGTGAAATGCTAATAGTGTTGCGCTAATCATATTCAACTTGAACCTTTGGTCAAGGAACATGTATCAAAATGCTTAACTTCCTACCTTGTTAAGTGGTCCATTTTTAAATTAATCAATGATTTGTGCCACAATTTCACTGTTAAAAATCCCGGCGTGAAATTCACGCTTACTCAGTTGCTATTTTGACCACTTGTTACTCTGAGTGCATGGATTCGGCGCGAATTTCGCGCTTTGGCGGGAGTGAAAATCTGCATTGGCGGATCTAGCAATTTGGCAACGCCGGATTTCCTTCGTTTAAACCTATGGAAATGTATCGATTCTTAGAGGGGCCAGGTGCTCCGTCAAGAATCGATTATTTAGCATGAGTTTATAACTAGAGGAAATGCAGTGTTGCCAAATTGCTGGATCCGCCTCTGAAAATCTGACCTTTTAAATTAAAAAACAACCCGAGGAAAAAATCCAAAATCAGCATGTTAAAAGCGCTTGTAAAATCACTCTGGTTTCGGTGATTTCAAGTACTCAAACTTCAACAATTAACGACACAAATCAAGGCATATTGAACACCACCCTCGGCAGATCGAGCTGCAGTACCTTCGGTTTTCGGCGGGGCGCCCTTGGAGGCAATAAGCTCAAGCAACAATATAAAAAAAAAAAAAAAAAAAAAAAAAAAAAAAAAAACCAAGTTGATCTATTGTCATCGGGGAAGATCCTCTTGGCAGGTGAGGCAGAAAGCGACGGGCGCCGATAGACGCGAGGGGGGCCGGGGGTGGGGGAGGGGAGGGGGCATATCCCGAGGAAAATCCCCGCTCGAGCGAGAAATTAATTCTTTTATGAAGGCGGTATCTGGGAGTGCGTCGAAATTCGGTATTAAACGTCAATCTTGATGTATGATGCCCGAAAAGCGGATGAAAAGATGAAAAATGCTGATTTCCCCCGCGCTGAGGTGCGGTCTGCGGATTTCCGCCGGCGCACAGTGGAGCGGATCTTCGGGAGAAGATCGGACATGATCAGAAAATGGAGATGTTGCATGTGTGAGGGATTTGCGATTTGACCATTGGTTCTTATGTTAAAGTTCGCGAGAAACACGATGGTGCCGCTGGTTTTCTCTGAAATCATCTCCCAAGCTCAAAAAAAGCTCTCAAGTTGAGGCCGAAATGGAGGGGATATCCCACGCTATCCTGAGAGTCCACCTCTACATCAGGACAAATTCTCCATGCAAAGATAGGGAGCAAATACATTAGCAGTGATGCCGTGTTTTCGGTTTTAGAGTCCCCAAATAAAGTGGCAGCCCTGTCAATGTATTTGCAACATTTGCCGGATTATTGATGGACTAAGAACTATGTAACCATTATTTTTTCGTTCTATTTGTTTACTTTGATGGTTGTGAAGTTTATTTAAAGAATCAAGTGCTTCCTATGGTCAGTCCTCTGGCGTAAGATTCCTGCATGAGCTCCAGAATGCATGGATTTATATGGAAAACGAGGCTCACGTGAAAATGTTGATACGCTCTTACTGCAAATATTGGTCAACTAAAATTTAGTAGATTCATTTTATCTAAAAATTCAATTATGTTTGTGTATGTGTTGAGAATGGCTAGATGTCTACATTTTCTTAGGATTTCTAATATTGAATGATAGGTAGCTAATTATTTTCGGTGTTTTAATATGAAGTTTTGAATTAAAATAATAATTCTACTTTCTGTTCTGTCAGTTGAGTTATTATCAGTCTAAAAGTCGAAAATTGGTTTCGTTGATTTTATCATACAGCATCCTATTGAGAAGCCACTCCTTTAATTCGTGATAATTTGACGAAGTAAACATAAAAATGTGCAGTTTCAGTCACAAGTTTCATGTCCAACTTCTGTCAATGGCCGGGACCTTTGTAAGGCGGAACACCGTTTTCCTCCGCGGCGCGTAATCTTCACGGATTTTCCGTCGGAGTGCTTTGCTGCCCTTTTGTTGTTTCTCTCCAACTTCGTGACGACAGGGCAGATAAGCCTTATTTTTCTGTTTCCTTCCCGCCCGCTGCTGTTCTCATTTTTCGCTACAGGAGCTGCAACAGTGATTAATTACGATTTTTTGACCGTGTATCGAGCACGGAGTAAAAAGTCAAAACGTTGCGTAGATTCCTGGTGAAGGAGTAACCTACGGAAAGAAATTATAAGTAAAGGTCCAGTTACACGATCAAATTGAGTCATCAAGTTGGGCCTCTCATTGGTCGTATTCTCACCTCAGGTCTTTTCCCACCAATCAGAGATTCAGTTTGATGACTCAATTTGATCGTGTAACTGAGCCTTACACTGTAAAAAAAAAGAATCTTAAATTTGCCGCCAAGAAGTATTTCTTCTTAAATCAAGAATTTTGCTAGTTAATATAAGCTACTTTTTTGCTTAACCCAAGCATTATTTTTCTTGAATCAAGAAAAAGTCAGCTTAAAGCAAGATAAAAAAAATTCTTGGCGGCAAATTCAAGAATTATCATGCTTGATCCAAGCTACTTTTTTTTCCAGTGTAAGGTTTGATGTAGTTAAGCTCATTCTGGTCCGTCCAATTTTGATCAAAAGTGATGGGGCCACTTCCGAAAAAGTGAGGCGTTCGTGCAGAAATGGCATTTCTTGGTTGCGATGTTGCAGAATTTCCAGTACTGATTTTATTTTAGAGAAAGACTATCGGTTGAATTTTCTGAAATTTTAAGTTTTCAGCTCTGTAAAATCACAACAAATATATGGCAAAAGTTACACAAAATTGCGTACAATTTCTATAATCATAATTTATGAAACTTTAGTGGAATTTTTGAGACACTAAACCAATAATTCCGCACCTAGCGGTTCAAGTATCTGAGCGTATAAGTGTAAAGTGCAATCAAAACACGAGGCCGGTCGCGCCTTCAAATTAGTGCATACTTCACCACAATACTCAAGCGTTCGAATAGTTGCATGCTTAGTGTTCTTTATTAACAAATGCAGACTGGTAATCGATACTTTTGGCTAATAATTTTACCAGACCATCCCATTTCCTCCTGTGCGTATATCCTTCATTTCCACTAACACTTTATAATTATTATAATTATAGCGAGTACACCATCAAAACTTATTTAAAACAGTTACTGCGATCTATGAAACTATCTTTTGTACAGCTCTAACAGCAATGCTATTTCATTTTACAGATTTATAAGAGTTCAATAGTCCACTTCCTTGGAACGTGCGTTATTTTACGAAATCATGAGACTTACCGACGTCTGACGTTGCAAAACGTCAGACGTTGTGACTGCGCGAAGTTTTCCAAAATATTAATGGTTATTTCTTGTACTTGGCGGAAAAATCAGTGATATTTTCAGCACTGAAAAAAAACTCCGGCCGTGGGAACCGCAATTACGGGCGATATAGACATACTGTTCGTTCCGGGCTCAAAGGCCGAAAATTCCGGCTGCTGGAGGCGTAACTTCGATTGCTCCGGGTTCAGAAGCCGAAGCTACGGCTCCAGCAGCCGGAATTTTCGGCCTTTGAGCCCAGAACGGACGATTTGTCTATATAACCCGTAATTGCGGCTCCCACGGCCGGAGTTTTTTTTTCAGTGAGTAAAAAGTGCGTAAGTTTCCGTGTAAAAATAAAATTCCCTGCGAAAATTTTGCAACTTTGAAATATTTTCGTATATACCAGTGGCGTAACGGACTTCCGCTGGGCCCCCCTGCAAAATTTTTTCTAGGCCCCCCCATGTCGATAAAATTCCAAAATCACCCCCCCCTCCCGCCCCTCTACTTCCCTCACCCCTTCCCGTTTTTTGGCCCGAGAAATTTCAAATCACGGACTTGGACTTGGAATGCCTCTCCCCTCACTGTCCCGGATCCCGTACCCGATTAAATGGGGCCCCTAAAGGATCAAGGATCTAAAGGGTGGCGGGGGCCCAGCCCAGGCCCAAGGATCTACAAAAGGGCCCATGCAGGCCCAAGAATCGAAGGGCCCCCAAGGGCCTTGTGGGCCCTTTAGATTCATGGGTCACCCAAAGCCCGAAATACCTACGAAAAGTGACAAAAAATAGAAAAATTTTAGTAATCACTGAGTGGACATTGGAAGGCAGGGGCCCTTCAGCAAAAAAAAAGTTAGGAACGGTCCAAAAGAAGTATGAAAAACCGTGAGCTAACAATAAAAATCAGCGGAAGAAGCTCCATCTCGGTAAGTAAAGGCCCAAAGTTTGAAACCAAAGCTAAGCATCAAAGAGACAGAGAAAAACAAAATTTCGGCGGCCGAGGGCCCGGAAGGCCCCCTAGGCGCTTGGGCCCCCCTGCATAGCAGGGTCTGCGGGGGCGCCCGTTACGCCACTGGTATATACCTATATATATCTTCTTTCGTTCGCAAAACCACAAGACGTATTCTGCCGTGCTAAATAAAACACCGTAAAAACATTTGAATGTTTCCAAATCTACCCATTAAACAAATTATTTTGGGAGAAAGTCGGATATATTTTGCCATGACATTTTCAGGTATTTTAGATTAAATTACGAACAGAAGTGTTTGAAATATCGGAAGAAAAATATGAAAATAAATTTACATTTCATGATTAGAAATATAGCAACGCCTGAAGATTTATACGACTTTTTTTAGCACGACAGATGAATTGTCGAACAAATACTTATCAATACTCCCCACAGCACAAGAATCTGGTTCCAGCATTACCACACGAAAACCTTTCCACTTATTTTTTCCTCGCTCACGAGTCAACACCTCTCTATGTAATCCGGTCCGATGCTCATTGCTCCCAGCACTTCAGATGAAAGTATTGAGCCATCTCCACGCGCTCCCCTCCATTTCCCGCGCGACGATAGTGATAACACTCATGAACGCGTCCGGCATGTGCGGACCGCAAGAGCCTCGCAAAGGCCATTTGCCCGGGTAATCCGTTCAATGAGTCGGTTAAATCGAGGACAAAAAAGCGCCGAGCAAAAGTTGCAATTCGGATATGACCGCCCCCGCCACAGCCCCACCCCGCCCCGCCCGGCCCAAAGCCGAGCTTTTTGGAGCGGACGAATTTGAGTTTCGTACTTATTAGCGGCAATATGCTATATGCGGCTGTGTTTATTGCAGTTGTCATGGTAATCAGCGCACTTTTCGACGGCAGTTATTCCGACAACCTCTCCTTGCGTCCCGCCGTGCCGCCGGCCTATCGCGGCTGCCCGGTGGTGCCGGGTCGTGCTATGGGAAAGATGCCAAAAGGAAGAACCTGTGTTTTTTGTTGCCAAGGTTGTACAAAAGGAATGAAAAATATGAAAGATTACACCCCCAAAAAATACATATGTTTAGGACATATGTTTAATGGAAAATATATGGAAAAAATACCATAATGTCCAATTTTTTGCTTAAATCAACTCATGATATAATTTAAAGCACTTTCTGTACAATTACTTTTTTCCATAAATTACACCATTTCCAAGAAAATCGATGATGAACTCGTTGTACTGACCTACGTCATCCAAGATGCCCGAAATGCAAACACCCCCTTTTTTTTCTCTATACCACCCTTTAACCTCTGAAAATACGCCAGAAAAACTTGAAGAGTGTCGTAAGGCGATTGGAAGTGGGGTCGCTTGGATATACTCTCGTTGCGTTAGAGGATGAAAGTTGGTTTTTTGAACACGGTGCATTCTTCAGGCCCTCGTATCCTGTTTACAAATTTTGGGGGAAAAAAAATGAAATAATTTCTGCAGTTCCAAATGGTGTCATTGTACAGACCTCGAGATAAAGTCAGCTGATAATTTGGTAAGACAGAGCTTTGATTTAACTTTCGACAGTCAGCGATCAATTATAAGTTACGTAGAGTGGGGCACTGGGCCACACAGTCGAGCGAGTCTTTGGAAGAGGTCGGACATGAACTTTTTGACAAAACTACCTTTAAAATATCAACATTTAATATCCATGAAGATATGCGCTTTTGAAGTGTTAAATTATGTCTGACTTCTTCCATTGACTCATTCCACAGTGGGACAGTGCCGATGCTCCATCTTGAAAAATCATAGTAATTCGACTATTTCTCCAGCATCTGAACTTTCCCGAAATGTGTCATAAAGCTGTGGTAAGCTTGATTGCAAAAACACGGCTACAGGAGGTTTTGTAAGCGTTTCGACCTCAATAACAGGGTTGAAAATCAAGTTTATTAAGTCCAAAAATTCATTTAAATTGAAAATTATATTTTTCGAGTCGGATTGACGACTGTTTTCATTCACGAGATGACGTGAATCATTAATCAAATACGACGGGACACTTCGATCGTGCAAGCTCTAGATTAAGAAAGTGACGCTAAAATTTTGGGCTCTATTGACAATACACTGGAAAAAAAAACACATTGGATCTAGAGTCCAGACTCTCAAAAACATCGACAAGAAAAAATTCTCTTGATTCAATCTGACTCTTGCTTAAATCAAGAACCAAACCTCTTAATTTGAGCGGATTTCCTATTGATTGAGGCAAAAATCTGATTAAATCAAGAGTATTTTTTCTTGTTAATGTTTTCAAGAGTCTAGACTCTAGATCCAATGTGTTTTTTTCCAGTGTATAAATATTTACTTGATTTGATATTTTGACGATATTCATTCAGATTCTTAGCGATAGATTGAAGGTATCATCTTGGCCGGTGAACATGGGATTCGCATGATGCCTTGAATCAAGAACTGTAATAAACAAAACGAAAGTACTAGGTGGCATAGTGATCCGGTTCATAATTCCTGTGTGAGATTTCACTCATAAATAAATCTCTCTCCGTTGCGGTATGGAACGTTATTTGGAAAAAAGAAATTAGAAAGATTTTTCCGATGAACTTGTGGAGGTGTACGATTCAAATGGCTTCCCCTCACAGTAATAGTGGTGTAAGGTTTCTCCACCAAAAAAAGTTTCTCAAAGCATAGGCGACAGCAAAATAAGGTCAAGTTTATTTGACAGAAAGTATGAAATTATAATTCAAGTAAAGTGAAGAATTGATCACAAGTCCTGGCCACTACGAAGATATCTTGCTCCATGCAAGTTGTCTCAATCTGTGTCAAAAATGATTGATTTAACTCTCAAGTTCTCTGAGCCATAAGGTGCTATCAAAAATTGTTCTTATCCTATAACAATCAGAGATTTTTTCCCTACCTTTTCAACCGCAGTGCCTTTCACATTGTGATTAAAACTAGATTAGTTCATGTAGGAGGCTTCCATGGCTTCCTCGGTGAAAATTTGGATCGTCTGAATGTGTATCCGGTGTATTATTGCAGCATATACTCCCACTTTACTTAAACGCTAGAATAATTGCATGTTTGATTTGTGTGTTCTTCGCGTTTTTTCGCTGAAGCTGTGGATCATCCGAATGTGTATACGGCGCTCCTTCAATATACCAGTATACCCTCCCACCTTACTCAAATGATAAAATAGTTGCATTCTTGATATTTTTGTTTTCCGTGTTTTTTCGGTGAAAATCTAAATGTGTATGTGCACTGGAAAAAACAAAAACACACATTGGATCTAGAGCCCAGACTCTTGAAAACATTGACAAGAAAAAATACTCTTGACTCAATTGGATTTTTGCTTGAATCAAAACGAAATTCGCTTACATTAAGATGCTTGGTTCTTGATTTAAGCTTAAATCTGATTGAATCAAGAGTATTTTTTCTTGTTGATGTTTTTAAGAGTCCGGACTCTAGGTCCAATGTGTTTTTTCCCCAGTGTGTATACTACGCTCCTTCAAAATATCAGTATACCCTCCAACCTCACTCAAATGATAAAATAGTCGCATTCTTGATATTTCTATTTTCCGTGTTTTTTCGATGAAAATCTGAATGTGTACGTGACGTTTTTCCTCAACCCAGCCTCACCGCTTCCCACATCCGACTAAACCCGGCAACGGATCGCCCCAATCGACTCATCCCGACTCCGGTCTCAATCGCGCACCGACGAGTGTCTCCGAAAGCCGCGGAGGCGGCGGGTAAATCGTCTACGTCTATTTGCGATGATATTCTTTCGCTTCCGGATCCCGGTCCAGATCCGCGGTGGCGCTCAGCAACAGATGTTTGTTTACAAGGGATTTACCTTCCCGCCTCCCCCCCCCCCC